>APFE030505096.1:109270-136392 GCA_000404065.3 Pinus taeda
TTAATCAACCTGAGGTAACCAACTTTTGGAGTGTATACTCCATTCTCAGCAAGGGCCACATGAGTTTGTCAGGTCCCTCCTTTATTCTGATGTGGGATTTACTCAGTGCAGAAATGTAATTTTGCCACGATTGGTGCCATTGGGGTGGGATATTAAGTTGTTGATCAGATTTTCAGCCCTAAGAAAATATGGTGGTATTATCCTGTTCAATAATGTGCTATAACGCTGATATCTCACTAATTTAATTGGTGGATTAACTCTCTCGGAAGATGGTGCCTGCGCGGTGCCCCCCCCCTCCCTCCCCAAGTCTAGGGATCCAGGCCGATGCACGTTTTTGAACCATCATTTATCTGCCAGGCCAAATTATTGTGAATGATAAGTAAGGAGTGGAGTAGAGTTTTCCAGACATAAGATATACCAATCCTCGACCAAAGAGGCCAAATGTATTTATGATAAGTGACAAAGGTCTAGAGGTTTTGTCCAGTAAGAAGTGTCCATCCCATTTTAGAAACAAGTGCTTGTGCAAAAAGGTTTAAGTCTTTTAATCACCAACCGCCCCATTTTTTGGGCAAAGCAATCTTGTTCCAGATAACCCAGGCAAAAATCTTCTTTTCTTGTTGACCATTCCAAATATATCTACTGCAAATTTGTTGAAGGCGGGCAAGGATGCTTTTGGGTATCCATGCCAATGCCATCCAGAAAACAAGAGTAGCCTCCAGTACTGATTCCCTACATCAACATTACTCCCATAGCATATCAATTTGCTTTCTGTCCACTTCGAAGGCCTATTACACGTTTAGTAATGCAAGAACTAGATATTAATTGATTTTCTTATTTAACTACTCAAAGGCCTTCTGTTGACCCTCTCACCCTTGGAAACTCTTGCCACGTACTGTTATGGCATGGAGTGGTGCTAATACTGCTAAAAAGGAGCCTATGAATTTCCTCAAGTAGTGTGCACCCCAACAAAACTCCCAACCGTGGAAACATTGGTAGGCATTAGCCACTTCATGGTGGCCTCCATCTGTTAGGATCTATCTTAAACTCTCATCCACTAACCGCATATCCTAAATAAACCAAATATTGCTATGCAAACTCACATTCCTTGAGACTTAGTAGTAGTTGGTGCTTCTTTACTATCTTTGGCACCAACATCACATGTGACATGTGCTCCTCCTAGGTAGTGTTGTATACCAATATATCATCCAAATAAACAATAATAAATGAAACTAAAAAATGGCATGATATGGCATTCATTAATCTCATGAATGTAGTTGGTGCATTGCACAAACCAAATGGCATGACTAACCACTCATACAAACCTCATGTTAGAAAATTGTAAATATGTAGATACATATAACAATAAACAAATTAGAACATTAGTAGTCTAACCTCTTATCTATCATAAGAACATTTAATCAATCAAGAGAAAAAACCAAATCATAACATTACTAATATAACCTCTTATCTATCGCAAGAACATTTAATCAATCAAGAGAAAGAAGATAAGAAAAAAGAAAGGACACATCCACGAGAAGTTAATTGTGTCTTTACTATCTCTAGAAAGCTCCATCTTTACAAAGAGTACCACCACAAATGCTTCATCACTATACAATTATAAGTCTTTGATATTTTACTATGTTTTTCATGGGACCCCCTAACCTGTGTTATATCCCAATAATTCATTGTGGCATAATGTAATTTCACCTATTTATATAATAGATTATTACAAGGATATTTTACTCCATGATGAATGTGGGATATACGTCTTTTACATAAAATTAGAGTTTATGAAATCATAACCTAGACATTATTACCTTCCACAGTGACATATTCCAACACTCCCCTGTAATAATATCTAGGGAGATGGAACCCTTATGGAGGAAGATGTCCTTACATCAACATCCCCCTTGATGAAAACTATCCATATTTCCAAAAACTTTCAAAGCATACAAACTTTGTCTTCATCATGGATGTGATGAAAACATCAACTGAGCATTGTCATTAGTAAGAAAGCAATCCTTCCGAAGAATTTTGAACAACCTCCCACATTTCCAACAACTTTTGAAGCATACAAACTTCTCCTCCATCATGGATGTGGTGAAGAAGAATTATAAGCAACACTTTTGAAGAAGCTTGAACATTGTCGCTATCAATGTTGATCAAATGCAAGAATATACATAATTATATCTCCCAATAATAGTGGATGATACACAAATGCAGCAAAAGATATTCTAGTAAAGGAAATCCCAGATATTCTAATGCTTTAGGAGATCAAAACCAATTTCCAAGACTTAGAAAAAATGATCAAAAATCTTAAAAAATTACGACGGAATCCCTCAAAAAGATATAGGGACCTCAGGGGGTATATGCACTTTATGGAGGAAAGGAAAATGGGAGATGCTTCAGTAAAAAAAGGATCAACAATGGATTAGAACAAACCTAAAAGAGACAACCACTAATGAGAAATTTTGCATTGTCAACATATATGCTCCCAATCACTTCAGGGAAAAAGAACAATGCTGGAATACGGTTCAAGAGACCTTAAATGATACCCAAAACAGAAAAATTGTTGACACCTAATCATTAGGATTGGGTGAATAAGTGGAACTGATGTAAATAAATAATAAGAAATATGAATAGTCACCGGGAGATGAAGTTGACAATCTCTCCCTCATGTATGTAATAAAGATCAACCTGAATAAATAAATGTGAATTGATTTCGAGGAATTATTGCCTGGTCTGGGATGGTATCAGAGCCAGCGCCATTTTTGACTTCTAACTGCCATTGTAACTCCTTTCTGTCATTCTTCAGAAATCTGGGTCTGCCCTTTGTGTGATAATCAGGGTCTGCCCTCTGCGTGATGATCTGGGTAGTGCTTGGTATACCCATCAAATACCCAATGCTCTATGTTGAAGATTTAGCATTGATCTCATTGTTTGCCCATTTATTGTATATGCATTAAGCCTAACCTGTGCAGAAATGTATATCACGCTGCTTCGATTATCCTAATATCGCGCTGCTCTGAAGGACTCTCTCCACACTGGTATAACAACGGTCCCTCCATACGTTGGTATATCACGCTGCCCTGAAGAACTCTCTCCATGTTGGTATAACAACGCTCCCTCCATACACTGGTATATCACGCTGCTCCCTCCATACGCTGCTGCTCTCTCCATTGCCAGACCAGCTAGAGAAGGAGGCTCTGCTCCCATCACTTTGGGTGAAAGCTTACCAAACAGATGAAACCCTTCATCTTCCAGACTTGTACAAACATTCTTCTACTTACCAAATTGATGTTTCAATTGTCTGTTGCTCGAAGGTTCTATAAGATACTTACCTAAGTTCTTTTTACTGTCACGCAGAAAAAGGAGAAGTTATGTACACCTATAGGGTTTTATCTCCTGGACCGTATATTCGTGCTATGTCATTCTCCAGGTTTTAGGTTCCTTACGTTGTTGAATACACCATACTGTGCAATCTCAGTCTCCATGCAAATGTTGATGGCCAACGCTCCATTGATATTCTATATGGATAGAATATAGTTCTACTCCAAGCACGCATTAGTTCAACTCTTTGGCTAGCTACTCTGAAAAAGAAGTACCTTCCTCTTGATTTGCGTCCCCATAAGAATTGAAGACTGAGAGATAGAAAAAGAAAAAGACGCATTTTCCAGTGAAAAAGTATGTAGTTAAGGTGTAAACCATAGGATTTGAGCTTTCATGCAAGTTATGGTATCTTGGTATTTGCTCTTTGTATATTAAATCAATTTCTTACCTAATCAAGAAGGAAGAATAAGGATATATTATTTTGAAGCACATTTTGCCAGCATAAGTATTTTTTTACAGTACACAGATTTTACAGGAGAAATTTGGCGAGGCTTACCATTTAGATTCTTCAAGGGATGCTATCGAAAACATAATGGTAAAAAATAACCTAATAGACATTCCCCCCAACAATGGTAAGTATATGTGGAGCAACAAAAGTTTAGGAAGCAGTAATATAAAGGAAATACTAGATCACATTTTGGTTCAGGACAACATCATCTCCAACTACAACTCAGCAATATCAAGAATCATTCACACAACAACGTCAGATCACAAGTTGGTGGTAATTTCTATGGGGCTGATGGAACATCAAGACCCAATACCTTTTAAATACTTCCCAACATGGAACAACAATTAAGACTTCAAAAATCTAATTGCAGATGTGTGGTCTCAAAAAGTCATGAGGTCCCCCTATTATGTGTGGGAAACCAAGTTAAAAAACTTGAGAAAGGAACTAAAAAAATGGGCCATAGAAAACGAAAAGCAATCAAAGAAAATAAAGGCTTAGTTATTAAAAAAAATGGAAAAACTTCAAGAGGCAAAAGAAAATTAGGAGGAGAGAAAAGAGGACCATCTTCAGGAAAAGGCCCTCTTCTGGAAAATATACAGAGAAAACCGGAAAGAAGAGGAAGTGGTAAGACTAAAGTCAAGAAGCCTTTGGTTAAAAGTATGGGATAAAAACACAACCTTTTTTCGTAATACTATGAAAATCAGAAAGGTCGGAAATCAGACTGACAAAATCCAAATGTAGGGACATGAAATTAGAGGAGCTGCTGAATTAAAAAAAGAAGCACATAAACATTTTAAAAACCCCCTAACAACAAATGGAGAAAGAGAAGACTTCAAATCCTTTTTGCAGCATGCGCCAAACAAGATAAGTGTTGTCCCAAATTCAGAAATTATGTAAGAAATCAGAGAAGAATAAATCGAGGCAGTTGGGGCCTCCATCCAGATAAAGCATTGGGTCCAGATGGATTCACAAATGCTTTTTACAGGTAGTTCTGGCATATATTAAAAAATGATTGAGTAAGAATGATAAGGAATGTGTTTGTTAAAAAAAAATGGGAGGCTTTACTAAATCCTACTATCTGGCTTTAATTCTAAAGGATGCAAGGCCTTCCACATTTAATAGATTTTGACCAATTTCATTATGCAACTATTCTTACAAAATAATAATGAAGATCATAGCTATCCAGATTAAGAAAGTTCTACATGAGATTATCTCGGAAAACCAAGAAGGCTTTGTTCCAAATACACAGATTATTGACAACGTTCTGGTTGTCTAGGAAGCTCTACACTCAAGCTTGCTGAAAAAGGAACTTGGAATCATCATAAAACTGGATATGGCCAATGTCTTTGACTGTGTAAATCTTCCTTACCTCATTGTTGTCTTCAAAAAGTTTGGTTTCTCAAACGACATCATTGAAGTAATCAACGCCTGCATTATGGGACCATGGATAGTCCTATTGATAAATAGAAGACTGAGTGATTTATTTCAAAGTTTCAGAGGGCTGAGGCAAGGTTGTCCTCTTTCACCTTTCTTATATATAAGAATGGCAGATTTGTTAAGTAGAGCTTTGGAAAAGAGTAGGAGAGAAAGAACACTAATTGGTTTGCACATATCATATGGTGTAATAAGCATTATCACTCCTTGTTCTCAGATGATACATTGTTGATCGGTGGGGCCTCATGCATTATTGCCCAAAGGTTAAAAAAAGTCCTAGATAAATTCATGGAGGTTTCAGGCGGTCTCATAAACAATGCAAAATGTAGAATATACGGCTGGAATGCCTCCTCCCGCACAATGTAAAGAATATCTCAGATCCTTGAGATTCCCATACATGCAAATTGGAGTCACTTCTTCTACCTAGGACTATCAATATCAAAATAAAACCTAAAGGCGGAGTTATGGAGCACACAAACTGAAAATATGAAGGAAACAATCCAAAGTTGGGGCATGCTATGGTTGAACATAGTGGGCAGGGTGACACTAATTGAAGCCATGCTCATTGTGCTGCCAATTTACCAATATGCCACTATTCTGGCTCTGACCACCATCCACAAACAAATGGAATTATTAATCAGGGGTTTTCTCTGGCAAGGAGGAAAAAATGAGACCAAAAAGTTCAGCTTGGTCAAATGGGAACAAGTAATTTTGCCTTATGAGAAGAGAGGTTTATCCATAAGGCTGCCAGGAATTATGAATGCTACCCCAAGGGCCAAAATTATATGGAGAATGATAACCAGAGAGGATAGCTGGTGGAAACAAACTTTGGCATTAAAATATTTGAACCATCAAAGAACTCACTTGCTCGATGAAAATGTCCCAATAAGGCCATGCTCGCAAGTATATAAGCTAGTCAAAAAAATGTTAACTACTATCACCAAGTATACTTCGAAGATGCCCGAAAATGGCAAAAGTGTCAAGGTATGAGGAGATAGAATCATGCAGAAAGAGCCTTTATCATCCTACCCAGGTATCCATGAGCTAAGAGAATGGATGCAAGATAAGGGGCTAACTTCCCTACACTCTATATCCTGATGGAAAAATAGAAATTGGCATGACTCGCACATTCCAAATCTGCCTCCAAATTTAAAAAGCCAATGGGATCTCTTAGTCCACCATCTTAAAAGGATCAACCCCAACAAATATGGAAGATGAAGACATATTTATTTGGGATCCTAGTGGGGGTGCTTACTCAGTCAAGTCCGGATATATCACTCTTCAGGCACAACAAGATGAACAAGATTGCCCCCCTGCAAATCTATATGGAAGACAGAAAGCCTCCCCAAAGTTAAGATTTTCAGTTGGACTCTTCTAAAAGGCAGAATTCTTGCAACTGATAAACTTAAACTAAAGGGATCCTCGAGCCTGTCAAGGTGCTCAATGTGCCTAAATGAAGAAGAATCCATCCAACACCTCTTCTTGGATTGCCCCTTTACTAGAGAGTGTTGGAAGCAGCTTACCAATCTTCTGGAAACGAAGCTCAACTTCTCCATAGCCTTTAATGACTTCTTCAATGAATGGCATAAAAATTACCCTTATTCATTGAAGAACAAGTAAACAATCAAAAGGTTATGGGAAAGTCTCTCGTTAGTTCTTTGTTGACAGATCTAGCTCTCAAGAAATCATAGGATCTTCAAAGGCCAAATCCCAAAGATTGGAAGAGTTTGGTCCAAGACTTGGGGCCTCCCTTCAGAATTTTTAAACATGAAATGTTTAAAAGAAATAGACAGTAGCAACCTCCAACAAGAAGAAAGGAATTGGACCAGCCAAGCAACTATCAGAAGTAACTAGAATATCAGTCCCATTGCTAGACCTCCAACTCAAAACTGGAAAATTATATTAAATAAGGAAGAGTTTTCAACATGGAAAGGAAATATGAACAAGCATTGTCTTTTCTTCGACGGTGCCTCGAAAAACAATCCAGGTAGAGCTAGAGTAGGAGGGATCCTCCTCGAACTAGGGGGAAATAATCCAATCACTTATGAGTGGGGGTTGGGGAAGTCTCTAACAATAGGCCCGAGGCTTATGGCCTATTAATGGGCACCAAGATTTAAATAAAAAAAGGTAAATAAGAGATCTCATTATAATGGGAGATTCAACTATTAGCATTGAAGCCATGATCAGTAGAAGAAACCCTCCAAATGCTGCCATGCACCAAATCCTCAATAGAAGAAGGCAAAATATGGAAGACCTGGGAGATGTCACTTTTAAAGATATCTTGCGGGAAAACAACAGCTTCGCTGACCACCATGCAAATTTGGTAGTAGCTAAGTCTTAAGGGGAAAAAAGAGGAGTTGAGAATGTGTTCCTCACACCTATTCTTTAGTCCAATGGTCCCTGCCTGAAAATCATGTCAAAAATCTCTGCAATCGATTATATTTCAAGTTTCAATGCATATGTGATCTGTTGTACCCATAATTATCCACGCAGTGAATTATTTTCAACTGATAGAGCAGGGAGGTCTCGTGACTCCACTCGCATCATGCTGTGAAACTTCTACCCTTCTATCCACCTCAAGATACACATTTTGAATCCAATCGATCTCTCCCAGATCATCATTTCTCACTAGTTGATTTGGCCTTCTTCCGCTCCCCCGTCTCTTTATATTTCGAGCCTCCCTCTCCTCTCTTCACTCCCTGATCACCCTATGTTCTTCATGTTGTTCTTTCTCTTCAGCGAGCTCCTTGTTTCCCAGTTGTCCCCTCCTTGCTTCTCATCTCGTGATCCATCCTTCTTCACCTTCCCTCAGCTCTCCCATGCCTTCACACTCCCTCTCTCTGTGGTCCCAAGCCTCTTGCAAACTTGCTTCCTTTGGAATGCTGCTTCGCTCATGCTCGCAATACTTTCGTGAGCATATTTCAATCATCGCTCTGTTCTCCCTTTGGATTTTTTCCCAATTTTTCTCTCATCTCAAACCTCTATCTTACCTCATCAATTTCTGCTTTTGCTGAATTAAATCTTGATCTCTTTTGCTTCCTGTTTCGAATCAAGTTAGCAGACTGGTGAATTATTTAAGGGAAGTTGGATATTCATCCAACCAGCAAGAAGGAACATAGGCAACACTCTATCAAGATCGGGGGAACAACAATAGTGCCTTCACCTAGCAGAGACATCATGAAGAACCAACACACCACAAAGGATCATATCTTAGGTTAGAAGATAGTAGAAGACCGCTCAGCAATGGACTTCAATCCAATAGACCAAGATTCACAAAATGAGAAATATGCTACATGCTGAGTGAACAAATTCATGATCATCAAGATAAGAGAGACAATCCAAGACTTGAAGATTCAAATGAGGTCTGAAAAATCAGCTTTAAAGAGACAATTGGAGAGATAGAAGGCTGAAATAGACTCCCTCACCAACAAGTGCACTCACCTTGAGGAGACAGTCAGCTACCTCAAAATCATAACTTTGAATCAAGAGGGAGAAAACTCCAACTATCAGAGTAGTAAATAGAGATCTCAACAAGATCAATCTGTAAACAAATATTTAAAAACCTCATAAGTGTTTTGAGGTTTCTTAGTTTATGAAAGTTATTCAATGTAAGTGTATTTTCTTGCTTTCTCAATTTTTCTGTCAATATGCTAGAAATGTAGTTGGAATCTCTGGAATTTTTGGATTCATGTCTAAAGGAACCCGAGACTACATTCCCGGTCTACTCTCCTTCAACATGACTCTTTCCAGCCCCATATGTATCACGAGCTTGCTCCTCTCTCTTTTTTGGAATATATAAAACCATAACCGATCGTGTAAAAAAAATAAAAAAAATTGTGGATGATACACAATGATATGAAATCTACAAGCTTCTATGAAATGAACTCCATGACCTTTCATCATTCCAATCACAATATACCTTGATAATTGACATTGGTCCATGGTTCTACCTTTCATACCTTCTTTGCAAAGAACTAAAAGTATTGCTACCATGTTTCTAGGAATTTTTATTGCTTGATAAATTCATCTGATTCTTATGAGGATGATGATATGGTATATAAGCAAGCTTAGATTCTAATTTACTAATAGGAGTAGAGAAAATATGTACACCATCAATATTTATGAGAAAGTTTGTAATGACACTATCAATCATCTGATCAGTCTACTCAACACAATTAGTAAAGGGAAACTCTTCCAATAATATATGTTGAACTCCTCCTGCAATAACACCTATAGGGATTCATCATGATTGGATGTAAGTAATGAAGCAGGGGTAATAGTATCATATCCACAACCTGCTATATATGTATGTACCTCAAGGGAAATAGGATAAGCAATTCTAATCCAGACTTATGCAAGAACACAACAAAATACAAATATAAACATGAACACAGAGATGCAACATAAGTAAAACTTCAATTC
Source organism: Pinus taeda (assembly GCA_000404065.3). Taxonomy (NCBI): domain Eukaryota; kingdom Viridiplantae; phylum Streptophyta; class Pinopsida; order Pinales; family Pinaceae; genus Pinus; species Pinus taeda. The sequence goes on from APFE030505096.1 coordinate 118,965, forward strand.
ATTAATATCAAAGAACTGAAATATGCTTACATACAGAATGGAAACAAACTAGCTCGGGTGATGGTAGTTTATCTCTGAGAAGATATGTGGTGGCTACATGCCTCTGAACTGTGTTACAATGAGGCTTGGAGGCCTATTTATTATTGAGAAATAATGGAAAATCGTAAACATCCAAAAACCTAACCCTAGCAGATGAAGCACCAAAACTATGGGCCCCATTTGGGTAAATTGGTAGATCAAATTCCCAGGGTCGTAACTTTGGCATACAATCTTCGTTTGACGCACACAATACCTCGTTATAAATATCTATGTAAGGACTACAACTTACGACCGACCAACACTAGTTAACAAACCTTGTTGGCCTCGGTTTTCCCAAAGAATGTCGTTTAGGGCCTCAAAACGGCTCCGGAAGTTCAGTACCCAAAAACTACCAAAAAATAGTAAACTATGCTATAGTTAAGGAAACTGAAAAAATGAAAGAGATAGTGGTGGGGGTCTAAGTGGAATAGGTGGGTGGCCACCAAAATCCATGTGGATAAGTCCTCCCCCCTTAGGAAGCAATGGCCCCCATTGTGTTGATTGCCTCCACGAGATGGGGAAACTTCTGTTGAACTTGGTCCCTAGTGAGCCACTTGCCTTGGTGCAGGAGTTGGCCAACTTTGACAACCTGATATAGTTGGATATTCTGTTGGCAATTGTTATTGACCTGTGTGTCCATAATCCGATCAGTTGTGGCATGTTCCATGCAGTATAGGTTTAACTATGTTGGTGTGAGTTGTTTTGCAATGTTTGATGTGTCCAATAATGGTGGGAAGTATGGTCGAAGGTGGTCCACATTGAACACTGGGTTTAGGAAAAGTAATGGACGAATGATGAGCTCAAAATCATTGTCTCCCACAGCCTTGGTAATTAAGGACCATATCAGAGTGGTTTGAGCTTCCGATGGGCTCCAGTAAAGTGTTCTTTCTACAAATGCAACCAAACTTTGTCCCCCACCTAAAACTTGTGTTGCACCCGATGTTGATCACGTCACTACTTGTACTTGGCATTTGACTTCTCCAAAATGTCATGAACCTGCTGACGGATGTGTTGGATGCGTTCAATAAATCTGGTCACTTTATCAGCCTTAGATAATACATGTGTGGATTTTGTCTGTGTACTCGCATGATGCATGGCAACATTAATCAGACACAATGGTTGAAATCCTAGACCCACTTGAAAGGGACTATAGCTAGTGGATCTATGTAGAGCTTTGTTATAACTGTGTTTCACATATGGAAGACTCTCATCCCAAGTTCGAGGATTCTTGGAGTTGTACATGCAGAGTATGTGCACGATCATCCTATTGACGACCTCTGTTTGGCCATCAATTTGGGGATGGAAAGCAGTCGACTTGGTGAGCTTGGTGTCCAATAGTGTCCAGAGGCTTGATCAAGATGTGCCCAGGAACTTGCTATCCTGATTTGATATAATGGTTTGCGGGATCCCCAAATGTACCCATACTCGTTCAAAGAACTATTGTGATGCTCTTCTTGCAGGCCACCAATATAGCCATCTTGGAAAATCTGTCCACGAACACAAATACACAATCATTACCATGCTTTGTAAAAGGGAGGCCAAACGTATAGTCCATGGATATGGATTCCTACGACTTGCTGGGATTAGGAAAAGGAGTGTACATGCCTTGCTTCTTGATGGTTGGATTGGCCATGGTGCAAGCAGTGCAAGATATAATATATTTTTCAACATCCAATCGGAGTTTGGGCTAATAAAAGTAATTTTGTAGTACAACCACAGTTTTCTCTACATCAAAGTGTCCTGCAACCCAACTGTAGTGCACCTCCCAAGTAAGCTTGGCAAGCTTGCTTGAAGGAACACAAAGGCGACCCAGGTAGCATAATAATGCATCATGGAGGTGGAAATCAGGAACTTGCTTTCCATATACGAGCATCTGGTATGTGGAGGTGAACTCTAGATCATTTTTGTATATTTGTGTCCATCCAGAGGTCTCGTGACCACAAGAGTTGAGAAAAGTAGTCAATGCTGTAACTGGGAGCCAATTGAGGCAGTCTACAACATGATTGGTGCTGCCCTTTTTGCATTTAATGTTCAAGTGGAATTGTTGAAGATATATAGACCACTTCTGATGGTGATCGTTCTACAACATCCCTTGTGTCTGTATAAACTAAAGAGGTCAGTGATCAATGTGGATGACCATCTCCTTCGCCATAATGTAGTGCTTCCATTTTCGGCAAGCCTGCACGATGGAATACATCTCTTTATCATAGGTGAGGTACTTCTACATTTTATCGAAAAGTGTCTCAGTTTGGTAGGCCACCGGATGCCCATGTTGGGTGAGGACTGCACCAATAGCATAGTCTGAGGCGTCTGTCTTGATTTCAAATGGTTGTCGCAGGTTTGGTAATGTGAGTACAAGTGCAGAGCAGAGGCGGTGCTTCAACTCAACGGATGCCTTCTGTTGGGACTTAGACCAAGAAAAATTTGCTTTCGTCCCACCCTTAGTAATCTGACTCAAAGGCCAGGTGATATGGGAGAATCCCAACATGAACCTTCGATAAAATTTTGCAAGGCCCAAAAAGTTGTGAAGCTCCGTTAGAGTGGTTGGAGCTAGCCAATCCTGAATGACTTGGATCTTAGTCAAATCCACATGCACGCCACGCTCATCTATGATGTAACCCAAATATTTGACTTGACTCACACCAAAGGTGCATTTCTCCAAGTTGGCACATAGTTTATGCTGCCAAAGGGTTTGAAGGACCTCCCGAATGTGTTGCAAGTGTTCTTCCCAACTCTTGTTGAAGATGAGGATGTCGTTCAGATAAACAACCATAAATGAGTTGGTGAAGGGCTCCAAGATGTCATCCATTAGCATCATAAAAGTAACAGGGGCATTTGTCAACCCGAAGGGCATAACCAACCATTGAAAAAGGCCTTCCTTAGATTTCAAGGTGATCTTCCATACATCTATGGGATCTATCAGAACCTGGTGATAGCCAAACTTTAGATTGATCTTACTGAAATACTTGGCCCCCCTGAGTTGGTCCAGAAGGTCATCAATTTGTGGGATTGGATACATGTTCCTAACAGTGATTTTGTTTAGTGCTCAATAATCAATGTAGAGCATCTAGGTCCCATCCTTCTTTTATACAAGTACAATCGGGCTCCCACAAGGCGATGAAATCAGTCGGATGTGCCATTTTTGTAGAAATTCCTAGATTTTTCGCTTGATCTCTTCATTTTCTGGAATGGAGTGACGATATATTGGCTCATTGGGTAGAGGTGCTCCAAGAGTTAGATGGATCAAATGCTTGATTTGGCAGTGTGAAGGTATCCCCATGGGTGAGGAGAATATGTCACTAAATTCTTCCACAACCTTATCCACTTGCTTCTATTGTGTGGAGGAACTCTTCTCGGGGGCCATGGTGTAGCTACGATCTTCCCCTTACTTTGAGAGCGAATTAGAAAGAAAACAAATTTCCCAGTATGGGAGATGACCTTACTGCATTTCTTAGTAGAGATAAAAGAGATGGTGGTATGCAAGGCTACCTCTGGTATCTTATATAACTTATTACCTAAAGAAATAATAGCAGATCGAGGTCTAGACTCATATACAACAAGCCGCTTCCACAAGTATGGTTGTCCTAATAATATATCACAAACTTCAAGAGGAGCAACATCACACAGTACCTCATCTATGAAGGGTTTGATGTTGTAGGGAAGGCGATAATACTAGCTGAAGCGAAGATCTCGTCCTTGATGAAGCCACCCTATGGTGTATGGTTGTGGATGTTTTGTAGTCAGTAGACCCAGTTTCTTCAAAACCTCTACTGAAATGAGGTTCTTTTGGCTCTGATTGTCGACAATGAATTGTAGCAGCGAACCCTTCACCCACATCTGTGAGTGGAAGAGACAATCCCCCTCCTCTGGATCTTCGGGCTCATTCTTATGGATCTTGGTGGTGGCAGCAATGGCACTTGGATCCGCATCAATAATCTGCTTTTCCCTTTATCGTTTCCCTTGTTGGGTTCTGACTAAGAGCCAGAATATGCATCTAATTATGAAGCATTTAGCTTGGCCACCAACGACTGCTTGGCCCGATACTCACTTGTGTTGTGAGTGGGGCTCTTATGGAACTCACACCACTTTCCCGTGTCCTTCTTTGACTTCATGGTGTTGTTCTTTTCTTGCGACTTCGATGGGTTGTCCTGGGTCACCCCGCCTTGGATTTGTCCTTTGTTTTGCGGTTTGGGGGTACCTTTCCCTTGCTTTAGATTCACAGATCCAAAGTCTCACTTCTTTTGTTTAAACTGATGCTCGATCTTAACAATGTATTGGTAGGCGACGCCAAGCGAGGAGATGTCCAGAAACTCCATCTCATCTTGGATGTATTTCTGCAGACAACCATGATACTTTGGTGCCAGATGTCTCTCAGAATACTTGATACCCAACTTCATGCGAAGGGAATGAAAAATATTTGTGAACTCTGACACATCTTGGTCCCTTGCCTGTCATAGTGTGGTTCACTTTATGTACTTATCTTCATAGCTCTTGATAGGGTAATATTTCTCCTTAATGGCATCTTGGAAAGAATTCCAAATGGGTGCGACTGAAAACAGTGAGGGTTCGCTCTTGTCCTTCTGCTCATAGTATGTTTCCCACCAGTCCTTGACATGGGGGGTGAATTTGAGGAGTGAAAAAGTAATATTTTCCCATCTATCTATTGTGTCTTCATCTATATGGACTTCAAATATGGGAATATCAAAGTTGACTTGTACCTTGAAGGGAGTGGTGCCTTCGAAGTGGCTACTGGATGAAGATGTGTCGCCTATGGGCATCCATTGAAGGATTTGGGCAAATTTGTCCATCACCGCATTCCTCTATCGCTTGAGGGCTTCTTCGATAAATATTTTGAAGGGATATCCTACTCCCTCATCTTTCTTTTCTTCCACCATGGGAGGTCATCGGGGTTTGCGAGGCTGGTCTTGCAAAGGTTCAACTAGTTCGATCCGTAACTCCTTATACCCTGACATCATTGGGGACATGCAAAGAAAAACAGAGAAAGAGCAGATCAATCTGATACCACTAAATTGAAATTTTGTAGGAACGCAAGAAAATATAGATATAAACATGAACACAAAGATGCAGCAGAAATAAAGCTTCATTTCATTAACATCAAAGAATTGAAATATGCTTACATACATAATGGAAATAAACTAGCTTGGGTGATGGTAGCTTATCTCTGAGAAGATATGTGGTGGCTACATGCCTCTGAACTGTCTTACAATGAGGCTCAAAGGCCTATTTATTATTTAGAAGCAATGGAAAACCCTAAACATCCAAAAACCTAACTCTAGCAGATGAAGCACCAAAACTATGGGCCCCGTTTGGGTAAATTGGTACATCAATTTCTTGGGGTCATAACTTTGGCATACGATCTTCGTTTGACGCGCACAATACCTCATTAAAAATATATATTTGAGTACTATAACTTTTGACCAACCAACACTAGGAACAGATCCTTGTTGGCCCTGGTTTTCTATAAAAAAAAACACCATTTAGGGCCTCAAAACGACTCTGGAAGTTCTGGACTTGAAAAAGTGCCAAAAAAAGTAAATTGTGCTACAATTAAGGAAAATGAAAAACTTAAAGAGACAATGGTGGGTGTCCAAGTGGAATAGTTAGGTGGCCACCAACATCCACCTAGATCAAATTCCATATTGATTCTTCCCAAGTCCACCTCCAATATATCCCACCTCATTCAACATTCAAGACCCAATACCTGTAGTGTGCTTTTCAAAGCTTAGAGAAACAACATGATTAGTTGCCAATAAACCATGCAATGAAATATAAATACCAACATTAGTGACCCTATAATCAACTGGAATACAAGTAATATCACCAGTAGAAAATTTTGACTACTCCACATTCTCATTCTCATTGACTCTTCTACAACCATAGTTTCTCTTAAAAACATTAAAACATATTTCTTTAATCAATTTCTTAGCTTGGTTAGCACTTACCAACGAAATTTTAGACTTGCCCTTGTACATGTCGATGGTGAAGGATTTTACATCCTCAATAAGGTGGTAATAGTTGTCTCACTGCATGAATATTGCATCCTACATGTACATATAGGGACCCCCAAAGACCACTTTTCACACATCAACTTGAACTACATCTAACTCTATTTCATTAATAAAATACATTGATAACATATTTTGTTTTACATTGTTTTGTTACCTTAATTTCAACATCCTTATTTACATATCCTAATGAATATGTGATCAGATAATATCGAACCTTTAATCCCAATTTGTTGACCAACTATGTTGCAATGAGATTCACCTATGATCCTGAGTCAAACATGGCATCATTTTTTGTCTTCTTAACTTGTATCTTTATATGGAGGAGTTTGGTCATCTCCTTATCTTCTTGTTGTTGAAGGTTACTCGGGTTCACCCCCTTTTTAACTGATGTGTAGACAATCTTGTCATCCACATTTGAGTTGCTTTCCACCTAATTGTTTGAATCTATGGCCAAGTGATTTTTCTTCTTCCCAACATTCTTTCAATTCTTTAGGTTAAGTTCTAGATGTAGTTTCCAACACTTCTCCTCTATATGATAATCAATGCTACAGTGGTTATAGTGATTGTTGGGATATTTTCATTGGTGTGTTATGGCTATTTTTCTTCTTCTCTCTCCCTCCCCCCCCCCCCCCCCCCCCACCTTCCATTTCTTATTCCTTCTTGGAAGCTTCCTGGTGTTACTTCTACTTTGAATCACTTAATTTCCCTTTCTTCAAGCCTATGCTTTCTAGGGATTATGCCTATACACAAGCCTTATCCATCATTTTGGGTCTGAACAATGTCACTTTCTTTTGTAGATGGGTATGCAAACCCCCAAGATACTTGAAGAGTATGTATGGGTTCTTGGGAGAGATACCCCACATTATTGACATCTCCCTTATTCAATGGTGCACTCATTTACAATTTGCCCCTGTCTTTGCATGAAGTAATGCTTCCAAATCCATTGGTCCTCTACATACCCAATAGGGTTGAATTGGGAATTTATGAGAGTTTTAAAATCCTCCTGCTTAGTTATTAGAGGACCCCCCCCAACCTCTAGGTTTTTATGTGGTTTTCCCTCCAAGTCAAGCCATGGCCCTCTAGTTTCAAATGAATGAACTTTTATGTTCCTCCTTTATGTGGTGAGCACTAAAATAAACCTTTAACTGTTGCAACCATTAATTTAATTTCAAAATGTCAATGTCACCTTGATACTCATGGGTGACTTTTTCTTCCATCTTGAATAGGGACCATGAATAGCTCATGACACCCAACTTGGGTTGTTATTTTAAGCACGGGGCTTTTGGAGTGCAACATATTAGATATCCTTTTCAGGATTAACTACATGTGTAGAGTAAGTTTTTAGACTAAGACCATATCCATGTGTGTTAGTCTCAATTGGCAAGATTTCTCAAAATTTTGAATAATCCACATACCACTCATCGCATCATGTGATGCTCACAGGGGTGAACAAGTGGGATTGATACTATCAAAATAAACCACACATCATTACTAATCACCTTCGAGGCTTACACTCGGTAACCAAGACTTCTCAAGATGTCACCCATCCCAAGAATCCTCTAGCCATCGGGAAGTCATGGTTACTGGGGGCAAGCCCCGGAGGTGATGATTAATGTTGTCTGATTTATTTAGCTAGTATCAATCCCACTTCTTCACCCCTCTAAGCATCACTCAATGTAATGAGTGTTATGTGGACTATTCAAATTCATGAGAAATTTGATCATTTGAAACTAATACTTGTGGATATGGTCATAATTTAATGATTTACTCTATGCATGTAGTTAATCTTGAAAATGATATCTAATGGGTTGTTCTTTTTCGGTTTTTTCTTGGTTATTCCCTATCCCTCGATTTTCCCTCTGATTTGACATTTGAGTTGGAATCTCTATATTCTTCGATACCAAGCTTGTTTTCCAGAGCTGCACAAGGAAGTTCATATTATGAATGATATCTGCAACAAACTCTTCCAACCTTACGAATCTCTACTTTATCGAATTTTGAGGGCTATAAAAAATAGATTTGTCTGCCATGGTTGGAGTTTTGTGAATTTTTGCATAAAAAATGTGGATCACCCACAACTTTCCACAATATACCCAAATAATCCTACTATGATACCAATATGATCCATAAACTACCATGGATATTCAATTGGATTGTTTGTCACAATGGATGCGATGATAAAATAGACTAAAATCTGAAATCTATAATATGAGGGTTAATTGTCCTTAGATTCTTGGATTTATTATTTTACTAATTTTTTTGCTTATGCATGCAATAAATTAAATTCAAAAAAAGAAAACAATGAATACAAAACACACATTAATCATAATTAACACCAAATGTGACCTATGAAGCCATTTTTGCATAAAACCTAGTTGGAAGGTGAGGTTGCTTTACACTCTCTTTCTCTTAATGGAAATGGATAAAGATACAAAGAAGTGAAACATGTGACCCATGGGCTTCTACAAATATAAACCCTCTCCACTCTACTGCCTCTCAATCCAATCTCGGTTACTTTGATCTACTATGGAACAAATTGCACTCAAATAAAATGAAACTTCTTTTCCTCTTAGTGGCCTGATTATGACATAGCTTGATAACCAATTAGGTGTTGAATTCGACCCATTCAACCCTCAACATGCATTATAATTCTACCTTTCTAGAGTCTTGTTCATCATTCCCACATGGCTAGCCCCTTTTTCTTGAGTAACAATGACTAGTGTGGCATCCTCTCAAAATATGGAATCCAAACACGATAGGTCAATTTCCAAGAGGCATAACATTCGCATCCAAACTCTAATTGACGTGTTTCTTGCACCATTGGATTTTTTTGTGAGTGTAGGATAGAACTAACACTTAAGAGACAAAATTTTACCTTTAAAATGTCATTTAATAAGTGAACTAGAATATGAAGCCTATGCTTTTGGTTTTTTCTTCTAAATTACAAAATGTAAATAGAAAGATAGGAGCATGCACTATGGGGATTACATGCCCAATATGGTTGGTAAAGTATCTACTCCTTTGTCCTACTTCAATTTCACACTCTCAATGCTCTACTCTTATATGGAATAATGCTCGATAAAATAAGAGTGGAAACCCTTCATTTCCTAGTAGGGAAATATTTAACATAGCTTGATAGTTGTTGAGGGTTAGGATTAGGGTCTGTGGATGCTTCAACCCCAAATTAATGTTAAGGTTTTGGATACTCTAAAATCTTCTTGAAAATGAGCATGTGATTATAATAACTCAACATGTGTGAGTATTGAAAGATAATGTGGCATTCATTTGGTACTATGCTAGTCAACATGATATGTCAACTTGTGGATGGACCAAATTTTGCACATCAACTCCCATTGAGATAGTATTCACGTTATTGAAAAGTTATCAAAGGGAAAAACAATGTTGAGAGGTTTCCACATATCCTTGGAAAGTTTTGATCCCAAAAACAATCATTTAAGTCTTCAAACAAACTCTATAATGTTTTAGACCCCAAATATTTTGAGTGGATGTTAGGTCTCTAGGATATGGGTTTATTCTAATCCTAGGGATACTTTTGTATTTAATCATCAACCTAGGTTTCTCTTACTATGATGAGACACTTACATTGTCTGTGGGAGATATATGTATTTGTATTGATTGATGAAATGACTCTAGTTCCAGATTTAGATTTCCCTATTATAAGCAATTGAAACCAAGTAGAATGAAATCAATTGCAAGATTCAAAAGTAAAATGGGTTGTAAGTTACGAGACCAGTTTATCTCTCAGTGGATTCAAACATATAATATTTGAAATTATCTATGATCACCCAACTCTAAAACTAAGCTTAAAACCTTCTATATAAAAGAAAATAACCCTACTACAAAACAATACCAATGGTACTATTGCAATCACAAATCAAACTAGAAAACATTACAACCCTTTTATGCAATAGGGATCGAACCACTATAATAATAATTCTATAACACTCATCCATATATTGATAGCTATGAATAAAATTAATAACTCGCTAGCATCTACAATCATACACATGAACTAAAATAACAACAAGACATGACATAAAGATACATATAACTTACAACGAAGCTCCTTGGAGTGGGTCATGGATCCAAGCTTCTATTGCCTCACACTCAACTTAGTCTATTACAAGTTTCAAACTCATACTGTAGTGAAAAACTAATTATTCTTATTAAAGGATTTGATCAACCTGCATATGCAATGTTCATCATCCCTTTTTCACCAATAAGTCTCACATTATATAACTTTGGCTTGTGTCTAGTTTTAGAAAATATAAAACAACTAGTGAATGTAAAGATAAGTTGTCCCTACATTATCCACTATTGGTTGAGAGAAAATTGTGATCCACCATCCATCTTTAGCATACATATCATGTGGGTAGAAGCTCCATTACTTTGTCTCATTATCCATGAATGGTAATACTTCTAAACATACACAAAATACAATTGAGCCTCCAAATCATGAATGAGAGACAAGATCCTTTGTGCACAAGCTTTCATAGTAAATGGTGGACAAAATTTGACCAACCACCAAAATTGTCCCCAAAAAATAGGGGGATGATTGCCAAGAATAGGGTAACGACTTCCAATAGTTTGTTGCAATTGCAATGCTATCAAAATTGTTCAAGTATCCTTCCTAGGTCCTGCCAACTCATTAGTGTCAGAGATTTCATATTTAATCAAAATCATCCTATACTCAAACCATGATTTAGTATTATAGTATATCTCAAAATTTATCACACCAAAATAGTCATTTTCATCGTACTATAAAGAGAAATAGTTAAATTACAGTTCATAATACTGATGAATCAAACTCACAAATTAAGGATTAAAACAGGTAAATAAGGATGAAAAGAGGTGTTTTATAGGTTCAAATAATATCATTTAGGGAGCTTGACATCTCCCCATTCCCAAGATGGCTTCATGTCCCCATGCAACCTGCTAGTCTCTATCAGGAAAAATAACATGTAGGTCATCACAGTTGAAGCTTGAATGATCAAATTCTCAAGATGTATAGAACCCTAAGGTTCTTTCAGTTTGTGCCCAGTGATTAAGCTCTATAAGTTCACCCCCTTTTCTAACAAATATATAAACCCTTGTTGGACACCATATTAATGGAAAGTGGAAGGGTGGACTTATCCATCATATACCAATCTTTTTGAGTGAGTTGGCATAAAACTCTACTCATGCCATCACCAAATCAAATAGTAGGTGAGTTGTAGATTCCTTCTCCCTTAGGTATTCAAGAATTTCAATCCTTCTATCGCGAGAATCCATTAGTGCTCGAGTGGCATATTGACGAAGGGTGTATTCACATTTTGCTAATGCCAAGCTCTAGTTTCGCTTAATGATAGTTACATTCTTAGGATCAACAATCATCTTGAAATGATCTTCTTAAAGCACTACATGGATGGGATACTTTCTCCAATAAAGAGGCTAGAATTAAATTCCACATTCACATAAAATTACTTAAGAGAGGAGAAACCTCTTAGTTGTATATCTCTAACATATAGATTAGGGTTCCATTTTTCATTTTTTCATACAATAAAGTTAAATAGATACAAATCAAATAAAATGTCCCAATCATATTAGGAATCAATAGAGAAGGCTTCTAAGAATTAATCTTTGGCGAGAATCCTACAATATTTCCCTGCTGCAATCTATTTGATCCTAAATTTACCATGTCTCTCTCATAAAAATACTTCATATATTTTAGATGGTGGTCTGCACATGAGTCCTTCTAAAAGAAAATTCACAAGCATGGTGGAGCTAGTTTTGGCATTTAGTTAGTTGTTCCTTGTAATGCTCAAGCCTATCTTAGCATATATTTTCTTGTATAAGATACATCTGGAACCACTTCTCTTTCAAATTTTGGATTACCCATTGATGACCTTCCCTATCAATAGTTCTAAGATCAGAGAGCTCATCCTTATTCTTCCAATTAGGTAGGTGTTGTGGTATTCAACAACCCCCCATTTGTTAATAATAGTAGTTAACGTTACATTAACTAAATGGGAACACTTTAAAATTTTTCATTCAAAAAACAAAACTTAGCATTTATTCATGTCTTTTATTTTTTGAATAAAGCAAAAATAACAATCAAAACCTTTTTGGAAACTACTAAAGGCTTACCTTTTCATATGTAGCATGTCTAAAAGCCCACTAATGGACCTTTCTAAAAACCTCCAAAATCAAGCAAAGTGTTTAAAATAAGGGTTCCATGGTCTAAATTATCCTAAAATCTGACGAAAATGGAAGTCCTTAAATTTTTTAGGCTTAAGTCTCGCATCACATATCACGACCCATAAAGAGCTCTCTCTTAAATACGATATAGCAATATTTGTGAGTTGTGAAACCATAATGGCGCTTTGACTTTTATCGCATTGCATTTTAGGTATTCAAGCAAACACTTTGCACTTACCATAAGCTGATATTGCGAAATGTGATTTGCACCCGAACCCACACTGTAGAGTATTAAAAGCAAATATTTTGAGTCTGTCAAGTCTATTGCCTAGGATGAGCCTAATAATTAACCATACGTGAAACAACTAATGGACAAATCACATATCGCATCTCACAGACACACAACAGGAGGTGAGAATGCTAAAGTCACACCTTGCGATATTGCGATCTATGATATCGCTTTGCAAATCGCACAATCACTATCATCGCAGTATAATGGCTCGCTACCCTAGAAACTTTCATCTTGTTTTTCGATGCAAACATTTATGAGAATTAAAGCTAAGGGATAATGAATCATTAGTGGGAATTAGTGGGAAATAACTGCATTTATGTGTGAAAATCCATTTAGCTTGATACGATATCTTGTTACGTACATTCAAATAATGCTTCTTTTACCACATTTACAAGCTATCTGCATTATTTCATTTTTACATTCATATTTGAGTGTCCGATAGCTTTTATTCTTCATTTTAGGAAAAACCCGCCGAGCAGAGCATTAAGAACAATGGGGAAGAAAGGCAAGGCTGTAGCCTCTGCGAAGACAGAGATGACTCCCCTATTCACATACAACACATGCAACAGAGAGGGAGGTACCTCTACATGGGAGACTATGTACAACATACTGGAGGAGGAACAATCAAGGATTATGGAAATAAATGTTATAGTTTACGACCAATATTCCTCAGACGCTTCCATGATAGAGATAGCTTGCTCATTTTTTCACTGCATAGCTGCTCGGCTGAAGATAATCCCTTATACCGATATGGTAAAATGGGTTATCGATGAAGCAGATATTTCAGACAGACAATTCAGGACGAGAAGCCAAGGGTTCATCAGATCTTTTGCCCTGAACAATTTACCACCTACTAGATCCATAGGTCATCTACAAAAGGCAATTCATAGAAATGTTTGTTAAAGCGAACAACAACCCACTGGATTGCACTCGTGTCTGGTCGAATAATGAAGAGAAAATCAAGAAAGGCAAAAATGGTATGTACACTACTGCATCTATTTGTACCCCTTATATTTTTGCTGTGGCTATGTTATGTCGACTGTTTGGTAAACCTGATAGTACCAAGTTCTCCCTGAAGTGGTTGTCGTTAATAGAAGCAATCGTTAACGCAACTATCATGAATTGGGCCGAAATCTTGTCAGATAATTTAGCAAAAACAATTATCAAGTATAGAAGGAGAAGAAGCATTGCTTCGAGGGTTTACCCTCCATTTTTTATGAGCACCTATGTTATGGACGAAATTGGGCTAAAATCTTGTCAGATAATTTAGCAAAAACAATTATCAAGTATAGACGGAGAAGAAGCGTTGCTTCGAGGGATTACCCTCCATTTTTTATGAATGCCTATGTTATGGACGCTATTTGTTTTAGTTCAAAGTTCCCCATCATGGGATGGAAATGAACTGTTCAAAATCTAGTTCCCATTCACGTGTACCATAAGGTCATGTGGGAATCCAATTTTAAATGACATTTTTTCAAGATTTTCAATGGAGTTATGCTCCCTATTTACAAGCGACTGTATACCCCAGATTTTCCCAAGAAGCTGAAGTTGACATCCTCCCAGTGGCCAGATGGTTTGAGGAGGAGACATTTACATATATTAGAGGTTTTGGCAACATCACCTCCCCTTACATCCTCCCATACTATGTTCCAAATAAATTGATGGCGAGGGAGATAGCTTATCAGACAACTAGTGAGGGAGGAATGAGCCATACACTAAAAGAGTCAAAGAAGGTCATTTGGCCTGCATTCCCTATACAGTGCAGAGCATTTGCACTACACGACCTGGGACATGCGTTCAAAGAAGAAGAGAACATGCTATCTCTGTAATTACCCAAATTCCCTGGATGACAGTATGACTCGTTCGGCACAGTCAAGAATTTCACCACCATGGTGAAAATAAAAGTATTCACCAATGAGGAGGATGCTTTTGATGATATGTTTTTGCAGGAAAACACCTTTTCAGAGGTGAAACATATGGCCCAACTACTTTTTGACCATGAAGATCTAGAAAAGTTTTACAGTTACAGAGAAATAGGGCTCACAATGGTCACATTGGACCAATTGTTAATTGAACCAATAAGGGAGCCTACTCTGAGTGTGACTATAGAAGGTGACTCCAAAGAAAACTCCAAATCTGATTCTGGAGCAGAGTCTCAAGAAAAATCTATCGGGGAATTGCGACATCCATCATAGAATGGCAAAAGCAGGAGCATTGAGGATACGACCCAATCTACACAGAAGATAGTTGAACAAGCTTCAACTAGCAAGCATGTTTAAATCCCTTCTACCTCTGCACAACCAATAAAAACGACGGTAATTGATTTAGAGGAAGAGTGGGATAATTTTAATAAAAGCCTTAATATAGAGGAATAGCTGCCATAGCTACAAACGATACAACACAAGAGAACTCTAGAAATTACAGTGGAAGAAATTGCAAATGAACCAGAATTAGAGCATGTCCCTCTTACCCCCATGTTATATACCTAGGGGGGATAATATGGGGTACAAAGGGAGGTACCCAAGGTAATAATGTAATAATGGGATGGGCCATAGTAATAAATAAGGTGGTTAACCCATATCATGTAATGGACCACAAGTAGTTAGTAATACTATAATGGGCATATGGTATTAGTCGATGGTATGAGGGAACCATGGTAATGATCCATGGTATTGTATGTATGAGGCCTATATAGAGGCTAGAGACTCCACGTCAAGGAATAGTGTCAAGGATTATTATATGTAAAGGCATATGGCTTGTGGAGTGTTCTCCTTCCTTAAGGAGTGAATGTATGGTGTTGCCCTACCATAAGGGTTTGATCAATAAAGAATCATTTCATATTATTTCTGGGTTTATTTACATTGTCTTATATTTTCATATCAGATCTATAACAAGTGGTATCAGAGCTACAACAAGTGGTATCAGAGCACTTTCTTGGGCAACAAAGTGGAGATTTTTTTTTTTTTTTTGCAAGATTTCGGGGGCGGTGAGTTTGCATATCAGATCTATATGTTTTGGTGCAAGATCTACTAAATATAATTGCAGATCTGGATTCTATGTGAAAAAATACCCGATTTCAAAAAAACAATCGGTCGAATCGGAGTCCGCTGATCTAAAAATCAGTGGGGTTGTAGACAATTTTTCAGGGCAGCGAGTTTGCTGCGCAGATATGGACATCCTGGTGCAAGATCTGCAAAATATAATTGTAGATATGGATTCTTTGTGAAAAAATACCCAATTTCAAAAAAGAAATCAGTTGAATCAGAGTCCGGATGAGGGAGATATCGTTGATTTAAAATCAGCTCTCTCTTTTTTTTTTTTTTTTTTTTTGGGTGATGACAGGAGAGTTGCAGCGCAGATCTGAAATTTTAGTACCTGGATCAGGATTTCTATCACACGGGTAGATGCAAAATGGTTGTTCCATTTCCAAAAACAGGTCATAATAGGGATTCTAAGCAATATTGACGGAATTGTGACCATTTCAAATTTTCGCCAATTTTTTTGTGATGGCGGGCCTAGATAAAAAATTGAAGGACTTGTATAAATTTGATGGCTCTCATCCAGTCAAATGGCTAGCACAAAAGGAGAAATATTTCAAATTGGATTACGTCTATGATGATAACACTCAACTTATGATGGGGATCATATACTTGGACAATGAAAGACGACAATGGTTGCAAGGGCATCAACGTGGCTATGGAAGGTTCTTGACTTGGGATGCCTTCAAAAAAACTCTTATGGACCACTTTGACCGTAAAAATAATCTTGTGGATAAGTTCACACAGACAGACACACGGCCTAGCAAAGATTTTATTTTTACAGGAAAGAAGGAAACCAAGGAACCTAAAGGGTTATTTTCTGCTGGTATCTCCTAATTACAGGTTCATGGATTGATTCAGAAAGAGAAGATCATTGTTTCTATAAATCCTAGTTGCAAGCATAATTTCATCAATGTTAATTTGGCAAAAAAATTGCAAGTTCCCACAAAAAACATTGAAAATACACAAGTTGATGATGAGAATGTTCAAGTATATAAGGATTTGAAGATTTCTATGGATAAGTATGTGTGGCATGGTAATTTTTATACTTCAGAGATAGATAATATGGATGTTGTTTTGGGATACTAGTGGGTGGAATCAATGGGTACTATAAATATTAATGTGCAGAAGAAATTCCTGAAGCTTTGGTATAAAAAGAAGAAAATTACATTACAGGATATCTCCATCAATAAACAGGTAGAGTCCACGAAGGTTGATGCAGAAGATGTTCCAGGGACTGACATATTAGATGATGAGCATTTGATGGTCGACAATCAAACACAAACAGAGGCTGAAGCCGAAGAGGTAACAGGTGCTGACACATCTGATGAGGGTTCAGTGGTTGAAGTCATATTGGAAAAGAAGACACCACAACAGGCACCACAGCAGGGTGAATTAAAGAAAAAGACATCATGGGTTAAAACTTCAACATATCATCACCCACATCACCCGCAAGAAAATAACCAACAATATGGCAACCAATTAGCCACAAGGACAACAACCCCCGTATGACGGATAGCGAGGAGCGACGATCCACCTACTACACATCAACACAGAAGAGCTACCACGGTCAACTTCCATCTCAAGCGAGCGAGGTGCTAGCGAGATCGAGGATTCACCTTTCTCTTGGATGGCTAGATGCACGTGCATGGTACCAGTGGACTACTCTTTTGAGTAGATCTTATTATTTGTGTTCTTCCCATGTTTCGGGGACGAAACATGCTTAGGGGGGTGGAATGTTATATACCCAGGGGGGATAATATGGGGTACCAAGGGAGGTACCCAAGGTAATA
>APFE030505099.1:0-18840 GCA_000404065.3 Pinus taeda
GCAAAATTCTTTTCATTTTGATCTACTTCCTAAAAGACTAAGTTAATTTCATACAAACTCAGTATCCCCCCCATCCACCTCTTTGATTCATATTAACTGCTAACTTATTACTATCTAACTCCCCATACCCCCTATTCCCCTATTACTATGTAAAACTTGCAAAAAACCCAAAAAATCTAAGTATCCCCGCCCCCGAGCATTATAGCTCTAGGTGTGATTTTGAAGGTCTTCATGCGCTGAAAAACATTTGAGCGCAACCCACAGAGCGCCAAAGAATTAATCCTAGGGATTAATCCGAGATTTGCTCGGGTTAATAGCCTTAAACCCGCTTTGATTATAAACCTTGGTAAAAACCCATTTAACCTGCATATGCTGAAAACAACCCGGAAAACCCACTTTTCCAAAGTTTCCGCCAGGCGCGATTTTCAAAAGAAATTAATATTTAATTCTCCCCGCCGTCGAATATCGCTCGCACACCTTATCTCTCTGTCAACCGTCGGATCTGGGCCCTCCCATCCGAGGGCCCACATCGTATCGGACGGGCATCAGCGCTCGAAAGTTACCTTCTAAGAAACTATCAGAGGGTGACGTCAGGCCTCCTCCACGCGTCGCCCCCTAGGGTCTCTCGGAGCGCCCTCTGACAATACCACGACCGTATAGAGGGCGGTCCGAGAAAACCCGCTTACCACTCCGCTAAACTGCCTGCCCACGCCATCGCCACGACCCGCCCATGTCACGTCCGTTTGGCGCCCTGTCAGCACCCCCGACCGCCAGCGCTCTTGCGTGTCTGCCACCTATGCAATCCCCGTGGACCACTTACTGACCGCCACGTCACCTGATGACGTCATGCTGACGTCACCCGACCCTGACCCCACCTGATGACGTCATGCTGACGTCATCCAAAAAGCGCGCCAATGAGCCAAAAGTCCATATTTAGCCGTTTTTTCGCGTTTTTCTCATTTTCTCACTGAAAGAACCATTGCTCTCCTCTGCATGAGAATTACGTCCACTGCCGCCAACCTACTGAAATCAACCTGAAGAAGCGCTGCCGCCTGCAACCCACCTGCACTTGTCACCATTACCAGCAATTCACCAGGTATTTACCCAGAGCATCCTTTCCGAGCTAAGTTACGTCCATGTTTCTCCAAAACTGAATTCACAACAGTAAAACAAACCGGTTTTTTCCGTTAAATTCCCAGGAAAACTAGCATTCCCCACAATTGCAGGGTCTAATTTCACCTGCTGAACCCACATACATCTACCCTTCCCAAAATTCCCATTTTGTCCGCGCATTCGTGGACTGTAGACCTAAAAAAGCATAATCCACCAGGAAAACTGAGTTGCTTGCTCCTCAAATCTATCAAAATACTCTTGTTAAGCATTCTGCACCATTATCAGACCTCATTACCCTTTTTTCCTCTGCAAAATTAACCCTCTGTGGCCTCCTGCCCGCTAAAACCAGTTCAGCACCAAGTCATAACCACTTCTTAGCCATGGAGACACCAATAGTCCTAAATATTCAACCTCTGAATGCTCCACATGGAGAGCTGGAGTGGAAAGCCCTAGGTGATAAAGATTACCAGATGTTGGACTCCATGCCCATGACAACCAAATTTAATATTCACCTAACGAATGAAATAAAGGCCCAACATCTCAGTGGGACTAACACCTTGGGAATTTGGGATTCCCACATACTCATTTATAACCTCCCTCAAGTTAATGTGCTACCAGACTTGATAAAACAATGCATGTCAAATTATGATCCCAGCCAAAGAGCTGTCCTCAGCCCCTCAGGATCAGTACTATTCCATATCACCCCTGAGACTATCAATGAAATGCTGCACTTTCATACTACAAAGCCCCTTACTCCTCTCTCCCTCTAGGACCTGATAACAAAAGGGGGCAACTTGTCCAGGGATCAGATTTCCAGGGTTAACCAGTTGTTTATTCAGCCTGAGTATCAATCTATGACTGCTTCCCTTCCCATAGCATATCCATATCTCAATGAGCTGGGGAAAATGATGGTAGATTTGATCAGTTGCATCCTGGGTTATGGGACATATGAGGATGTGGATGAAACCATCATAGCAATGCTGTCCATTTTCTCCCCAGGGATGCCTCCTGCTGTACATTATGACTTTGCCACTTTCATTGCCAATAAGATTCATGAGCAATTTATGAATCTGGAAAGGGAGAAGGTGTTTAAATACACCAGGTACATATATCATTTATTCTTATTCTATCAGCCTGATGCCTTCCCTGTCCCTCTGAAGAAGCTAGATAACCAGGGACGCCCAAGGTCGGTTGTGTTTTGGACTGCAGTTTTCCATCTTCTGCCTTATTCACCATACACCTACTGTGAATTTATTGATCTATTCATTCATCCAGCTATGACCTTGTTGTTGGGTGCCTCTCCCCCAAGATTGACAGAAGAAATGCAGAGAATCCTTCAACTCTCTAAGGCATACAACATTGGTGATTGGTACTTCTACCAACACCATACAGTAATCAGAGTATATGGCTGTGAGCTGAGTCCCTATAGGCTGCCAAAATATGTCCCTATGAGGCTCTTTGCCCTAGAGTACTTCAGGCAGTTTGGAAATGTAGACTTTGTCCATTTCCAAGCTAAAAACAAGAAGGTGCAGCTAAAAGTAAGAAATCAGCTGGGTCCCTTCTTGTACAATGAGAAGGAAGAAGGGTGGAGGGAAGCTGATAGGATTCTAGAGACCCTCAGACTTCAGACCAGCTTCAAATGGGTGCCTTATGACCCTAATCACTTCATTTCCCTTAGGAGGATAAAGTATAAATTGGGTGGCTATGTCCATGTGAAAATCCCTCATGTTGAGAAGTATGCCAATGCCCTAAGCTGGGAAGAAGGCACATTAGAAGAGCCAATTAGCAAAGAAGAAATGCTAAGAAGAGAAACTAGCAATAGTGAGAAAGAGGCTGACTTGGAACATTGTGGACAGGTTTCTTCCTCCTGTCAGAGGCAAATTGGAGCAGTTGCCTCATCTTCCACAGCCCAGCAGCAAGTAGTCGTAGTGTCCCAACAAGAAACAAATAAAGGCAAGGGAAAGGAGGTGGAGCAGGAACAATCACCTCCTAGAGCACAACAACAAACAGAGCAGCAGATAGATAAGGAGGTAGAGCAGCAACTAGAGCAGCCACAAGAACAACAAGAAGAGCCTCAAGGAGAGGGGCAGCCTATGCAGCAAGAACAGATGGCTGAGGCCCCAGGACCTACTGAGCAACAGGCTCAACAAAACATGCCTTCTGGGCAAGAGAAGATGGTAGAGACCTCAGTACTCCAGACTCCACAAAAAGTGGAAAAAGGAAAGAAGAGGGACAGAGAGCAGGAGACTCCCCTAACAACGTGCACTAATCAAGGGGAGAAAAGGCAAAGATTAAATCCCCTCTCTGAAGAAGAAATTCTTATGGGGAAATTGGTGATAATGGGCCCACCAAGCATGGAGGTATCCACAAGTTCCTTTCAGCAGGAACTAGAGAGAAATCTTGGAGGAGAGGTCAGCTCCTCAAGCCATAAAAGAAAAGCAGAGGTGAGAATCAAGCAACAGTTCACTGATATCAAAAGAAGAAATGAGCCACTCAGGCTCCAAATCTACAATCAGTTGCTGAAGATGGCCCCCACAAATCAGCAGAGGCTCATGGCAGCCTGTGACATTTCAGAAGGAAAAATGACCATGAGTCATTTCAGGCCCACCACGGTGCAGCCACAGTCAGCTGCAGATTACATAAGAACCAACCTGGAGGTTCTTGCAAAAGACATTCACCCTATGGACCAAATAGAACTCCATAAGCAAACGGGTGAAATGGTCTATGCAACGTTGGAAGACAAGACAATGTTGGCAAAAAGGCTGGAGAATAGCCTAAATAATACAGCTGCCCAACTAGAGTTGGAGAAAGCATCCTCCTTGTCCAAAGACAACAAGATCAAGTCTTTGGAAGATATAATTATAGAGCTGGGGCATGACCCCAAGGATCCCAAAGCCATACAATCACTGCTGAAGATAAGGGATGCAGATCTGGCAGCCTTAAGAAAGAAAGTAAAGCTCCCAGCAACCATTCATCCCCAAACATATGAGGTTGCTCAGCAGAAGCAAGAACAAGAAATAGCCACATTGCTGGTAGCACTGCACAAACAACTTGTGCAGACAGAAGGGAGGCTGGAAGACATTGAGGCTACACTACAGGCAGCCCTACAGCAGAAAGAGGGAGGTCAGACTTCTCAGCCCCCTCCACAGGTTATTAACCTTGAGGAGCCTCCAAAGACCACTCCTCCTCACACAGAAGCAGCAACAGCACCGTCCACATCAGCATCAGCACCATCAACATCAACAGCAGCAACCTCTACAGAGCAAGCTCCAAGCTTGGACATGCAGAAATTGTTAAATGAGGTCCAGGGCCTAGAGGCCCAGATGACAGAACTAAATGGAGCCAAGGATGAGTTGGCCAAACTAAATGAAAAATATGATAAATCAAAGCAGAATGTGGCTGAGAAAGGGAGAGAAATAAAAACTCTCAAGGAAAGAATAAAAGAGTTGGAGAAGGAGCTCACCCTTGACAAAGTGGTGGGTGAGATCAAAAGAGTTTTGTGGACCCATATTGGCCAATCAATAACGGACCAATGGCAGTACATTGAAACCATTCATGAGCAAATGGAGTGCATAGGTAAAGCACAAAGGGAAGTGCATAGAGAAAGGGCATCTCTAGGCAGTATGCCTGAGGTAGCCAACAGATTGATCAATGTGCTCAATAACAGGACAGGCCCTCAGCTGGCAGCAATTGGGATCACCAGCAGGACGGAGACTATCCAGCTAGTTAAGAGGGTCCTCACACTGAAAAGCCTGGTACAGACATTGGACAAAAGGAGCCAAGATATGCAAGCAGAGGTAAACAGGTTCATGGATAAGTTTGCTGCATTACAGGGCAGAGGTCTCCCCAGCTTACTCAACATTGTAGGAAAACTTCTATCACATGAATTTTATGCTAAGAGGGTGAACACATTTGCCGCAAATCAGATCAGCCAAGGATCAAGCAGCTCCCAGGATACAGGGCCAGCATCTGGGCAAAGTCTCTATGACAGAATAGAGAATCTATTCTTTATTATTAATGAGATTAACCATCTGTTTGAAACACCTCCAAATTTCTACAAATACACAGAGGCAGATGAGACCATGGATGCAATTTTGAGGCATCAATTGCCTACGCAGGATTGGTGGGCCTCCATGATACAATTATTATTATAAACAAGAGGCTTCATCTCAATTTTGTCATCAAAATATATAAGTCATCACCTTCAGAAAGTGTGATACACATACTATGACAGAAAGGTGGAATGGGCCACCTCAGCATGAAGATTCAGCCACCAAAGACAGCAACGACAGCTACAGGTAGCAGGGCCGAGAAAAAGCTTCAGCATGACAGAGCATAAAGACACATCATTGACATCAATCAGCATTAAAGCAGAAACGCTCAACCGACTCACTCTCTTCCAAAGGTCAAGAAGAGGCCTGACAGCATTAAAGACCATTTATCTTACACTCAGACTAGCAATAACTTTCTTATCTGATATTTGTAAAGTTGGTGAGCACAGTTAATGTATCAAATGACTCAGCATTGAGATATTTTGTAAAACATATTGTATATATTCCTCCTCGCATACACTTCCAAGGGGTTGGTGATTATTGTTTTTTGGTTGTTTCTCTTATGAAGAACTGAGAACTCGGCTGTAACTTTCAGAAGGATGTGATTAATAAAGCTTGGAGTTTACAGGAACTAAGTCTTACTGGTGCATGTTGTGATTGGAACCATTGAACGCTACAGGATTCTAGTGCTATGACTTGATATAATAAGTGTTTCTCTATCTCTGTTAATTTTTCTGTTATTTATTTTAACTCATCCCTCTCACATGTTGTTCTGAATCTAGGAAAGAAAGAAAAAGAATATCTCAGGATTTTTCCATGGAGACACCCTGATCTCAATTTAATTTCACTATAAATGTTTTCATAAACTTTCAGCTGTTTAAATTGGAATTCTTAATTGCTCCAATAAGCTCTGAATACCTCACAGTCACTATTTGGTAATTCATTTATGCTACTAAGTAGGGATTGTCGTTCAAATTTATATCACACTGTTGGTAACTCCATATCTCATTGTTTCACTCACTAAATTGGAAATTATATTAACAATAGCCATCTAGCCTTGCAGTAAAACTTTCTCCATCACAGGCACCAAAAATACCTCATTTTTCTGACTCCATATGCCCAACGGATTAGCATCTTCTGAACTCTTCATGCCCTTCTTATAACAAAATTTCATCAACCAAAGTCTCAAACAGGGAACTGAAACTTTAAACTAGCCCAAGATACTCAAGAAGCATAGCTAAAACTTAAAGAGAGAGCCCTCTCTGATTATAGATAGGCTAGGATCTATAAACCAAAGGTTGGTTAGTGGTTACCCCGGCCGTATTCCCTTGGGAGTCATAGGGAACAATCTGGGTGTTAACATAATACACCATTGTGGTGCTTACCAAACATATTTTCTCGTACTAACTAATAAAATGCAACTTTGAGCCTTATAGCGCTTTTTTGTTTCACGAACAAGGTAGGAGGTAAAGTCCCTTGTCATAAATACTGCTTCAGATCGACATACCAGTATGAGGAATTGTGTGCTGATGTGAGGTCGCTTGGTACATTTCGATCTCATGACCACATCCTTCTAATTCTTCATTTTGCTAGTTAGAAGCTTCAACAGCCAATTTACATAATCTGTGTCCTTTTACTATGTGAGCAGATTTGAACTTCATCATATTCCTGGATGTAGGTCATCTGGTTAGCTCTTCGTTCACCTAACTCCTGTTGGAAAAACAATGACCTAATAGTTGGATGAGGTACAAACAAGGTCATGTGATTCTTTAGGATGTATGGTCGAAAGTGTTTAACAACTTTGTAGACTGCATACACCTGTTTTTCTATGTCCCGGTAGTTGAGTTCCAAACCTGGCAGACCGACACTTATGAAGGATATGGGCCGCTCAACACCATTACTATCCTTCTACATTATCACAACCATTAGAGACAAATTTGAAGCAAAGGTATACAAAATAAAGTCTTAGCTAAAGTCTAGGCTCTAAAGAGATGAACTTTAGCAATGGCCTTCTTGATGTGGTCGAATGCTTCCTTTTCTTCTTGGTTCCATTTGAAACCTGTGTCCTTCTTTATCATATTTTGTAAGGGTTTAACTATCTATGTGAAATCATAAATAAACTTGTGAAGGAAGTTGATTTTACCCAGGAAAGATTGCATACCCTTCTTACTACTTAGAAGCAGGATTTGTGCAATAGCTTTCATGCATTTAGGATCAACAATGATACCACTTTTGGTTATAATATGCTCAAGAAGGTTGCCTTTAGATACTTCGAATACACTTTTCTTGGGGTTAAGGGATATCTCGTACTTTCGGCAATGCTCAAATATTTGTTTTAGATGATGGAGGTGGTTTGATATTTTCTTCGAAAACACTATAACATCATCCAAATATACTACTATGCTTTGATCATTAATCCCTTTGAAAGCAATGTCAGTTTCCCTTTGGAAGCTATCTCCAGCGTTAATAAGGCCAAATGGCATGCGTCGAAAGGTGAATTTTGAAAGTTGTCTTCAAATGATCTAGTTTAGTTACCAGAACTTGGTTGTATGCGAAGAAGCCATCGAGCAAGGATAAGATTTCATATCTGGATATTGTTTGAAAAATTTGCTCCATAGAGGGGACTGGATAGTTATCTTTATCTGAAGCCCAGTTTAGATTCCAGAAATTGACGAATAACTGAATCTCACCAGACTTCTTCCATACAGGAACCAGTTTTGAGACCCAAGTGGCGTGCTTGACTTTAAAAATATTGCATGTATCCAACAACATCTTCAACTCCTTGTGAATAAGGGGTTCTAACGTGGGGTATACTTTCCTTAGATTTTGTTGGAACGACTTGACCCCATCCTTTATAGGTATAACATGTTGGATGATACGGGTATCATACGTCTTTAGCTCATCATATGTCCAGGAAAACACATTCCCATAATTCTTGAATAGGTTGACGAATGCTTGTCTTTCATCCAGCGAAAAACCAACAACTAAATTCGTGAAATTATGGTTAGCTTATGTCCCAGTATTGATTTTCTCATGTCATAGTGTGGAAATATGGGTCTTAGTATTTAGGGGGGCCCAAAAATGGTTCTGGAAATCAAATAATTTTTCTAGTGTAACAACACCTTTGGGCATGGGGTTTCCCTTGCGTTCACCAACCTCTTCTTGTAAGGTTTTGTCCTACTCTTCTTCATCTATTGTCATGTCTTTGAACATATCCATGTTAGCCATGAAATTGATTATTTATTGATCGTCATTGAAAACACAGATATTAGTTACATTATCTAGAATGACTGATTTATAAATAATCTCAATAGAAACACCATCTCCCAAAGGTGTAAACCTAGCTGCAGGATTGGCTAGAGTATCAACAACGAAATTATTTATTTTGGGGACAAATTTAATACCAAAATCCTTAAAAGAAGAAATCAGTTGCCATACCTCTTGTTGATAGTTTTTCAAGTGTAGTGATAGACAATGAATAGTATTTCATACCTACCTTGTGACGACTTCAGAATCACCGATCACCTTCAAACATTCAACTTTGAGATCAATAGCCTTTTTAAGTCCAAGGATCAATGCCTCATATTTTGCGGTGTTGTTAGTGCACTAAAATTCTAGCCTACAAGAAATTAGAAATTTTCTTTTTTGGGGTCCATCAGAATACAACTAGCGCTAGCCCCATCCTAAGTCTTATACCCATCATAATATAAAGTCCAAATTTCATTACTACTTGCATCTACATTAAAATTATTTACATCTATGGCACAAGATCCATTAGCATCAACGATAGGGCATGGAAGGAGTTCTAGTTGCGTGTCAGGTGGGATACGTGATGGTATAGCTTCATAACACCAAATGCTCGTCTCTAAAAAACACATCGCCAACTCTTCCTGAGTATAAATAATTGGTTCATTTGGATCTTCCAGGTCAGTGACCATATGCTTCATATAGGTTTTGCTATTGACCCTGATCTGGTTATTCCTAACTTTATAGGGAAGCCAAAGATGAGACCAATCAGTTGCAAAGCACCCCTGCAACTTGCTCGACTAGTCTCTTTTAAGCAACAATCCATATGCTTCTGGTATGTCAGCAACCAGTCTGTTGATGCATTGATGAACTTTAGAATCATAAGACAATATAATTATCACAATGTTTAGTTCTCCCACTGCAAGGACTTGAGACCTATCTAATTGAATGAATTTGGCATCTGTGTTTTCAAGTTGGATGTTCAGTTTCTTGCAAAACGATAAAGGAATGAAATTGGTTGATGCACTTGAATCGACAATACAATTGTGCACGTTGTAGTTAAAGATCTCAAAAGTCAGAAGAAATGGAGGAGTTGAGCCTCTTGAATTTTCATTTGTGGCATTGACTATGGATTTCAGATTAATCAAAGTTTTGGATTGTTTGTATGAGTTAGTCTTCGAGGATGCGGTAGACCTACTCCTAGGAGATGAGGTAGGGAAGGCTTTAAAAATTAATTCCCACTGGCTAGCAATCTTAGCAAGTTCATAAAGTGAAAATTTGGCCAGTGTACTTCATATCTTCTATGATGTTGCACCCCATGTCCGAAGACACAATTAATTCTTTGGATGTTTGAGAATTAGAATGAGTTTGTGTGGATTTAGTTGAGTTTTCGAGAGTTTGGGGGTTACCTTTACTGCTTATCAGAGTACCTTTCAAAGTTTGGTTGGATGGACTTTTGGGAGCAAATGTTGAAGGCTGGGTTGAACTTTTTGGGGGTAAGATTCTTCTTAACATCACCTTATTCTTTTCTGTCGGTGTGGGATATGCTACTGGTCCCTTACTCCTTAGGTTATACCTCTTCGGTGGCTTAGGGGGAGGGGTGTCTCCTACAAGGGTTTCTTGTACATATTGAACTTCACCCCTTTGGATAACGTCAAAAGCTAATACAATAGACCCAACATTATCATTGGGGGGAGAAGTTTCTTCTTCAGCATCCTTAGATTCCTCATCCTCGTCACCAATTGTCTAATCCTCAATCACCTTAGTAAACATATCAGTCATATTATGTATCCATTGTGCACACGTCTTTTCTGAATGAGCAGCTTGGCGAAAGGTGCAATAATTTTCCATACCAAGTTCCTCTACATGAAATTTGCATTGGAGCTCTTAACTGACTTTACAGGTGGATTTCTATTCCTCCTAAAGAACGACTTAACAAACTTACCGCGTGATGAACTTTCTTTGGTTTTCCTTTTCAACTTAGAAACTTCATTGGTTAATTGATTCAACGATTTCGCTAGACCCTCAAGATCAAAAGAATTTGTATCCTTATCACTAGACTTACTAGTTGAGGCATGGGTTTTCTTGCCAGTTGACTTTGACTCTTCCTGGGTGTCATGGTCAAGTGCTCCTATGGAAAGGAGATCCTTTCTATAGTGAGAGCTTCTGCAAAGTTCTCAACTAGAGTATCCTTTGCTTATGGCTTCACAAATACGACAATAACCCGTGGTAGGGCCTTAGTATAATAATAAACAATAATCAAATCATCAACAACCACATTTGTTGGGAACTTGTTCAAGATGGTGGTGAACTATTGATTCAAATCTTTAACCTTTTTTTATTATCTTCAACATACTTAGTTCAATAAGAAGCATAAATGGTGTCTTATCTTCATCGAACTTCTCGAGGAAAGTATTTTGGAACTCATCCCAACTCCATATGGAAGATACCGAAAAAGAGTGATACCATGTGGTTGCTTTATTCTCAAGGGCATGAGGGAAAATCCTACAAGCGACATCATCATGTTGCAGCTTCATCATTTGCAAGGAAATATGAAAAATTGTTGATATGGTCTTCAATTATGGTTCCTTTCTCAGGGTCAAATATCGGAAGATGTTTCTCAGGGTGCCGAGGCATTTCATGAAGTGGATCTTAGATACCCAAAGGAGATTGGGCCATCTAGGCTAAAGGTTTTCTATAGTTAGCTCTCAGTGGTCAAAATATTATGTGGTTGGCATTTTCTTTTGTATCACTTTTAGTTCCAGACCTGAATCCTTCACTAGTATGAGGTGGTTCTCTGCCATTACCCCTAGGGACCTTTATGTGTCCTAGATCGCTAAAGTTCTTGATGTTTCTAAGGTTTCCCCAGTTCCTTTGGAATCTAAAGTTCCTCTCATTGCAAGGGGCGTCTACATTGTGCAAACTAACATGATTCCTAATGTTCTCTTCACCCATCAATATTTGATTGATTATCACCTCCTACATTCTCCTGCAGTGATTGGTTGTAGCCTTGTGTATTCTCCTACCACAATTGGTTGTCACCTCATGTAACCATACTTCTAGGCTCGTCTCTCATATCCCGAGGGGCTCTCCAATCCTTCAATCAAAAGTATTTAAAAATCATCCCCATAATCATCAAAAATCATACCGATCAAATGTGGTACTAATTTTACCAAGATGCCTCTATGGGTATGGTGAGGTTTAGAAGTGTGCGGGTTAGGTAGGGAGCTTGTAGCAGGAATACACTTAAGACCCTTAGTGAATTGTTGGGTAATAGGGTGTAAAGATCTCATCTACTTATACGTGACTTCATAAAGAGGAGCTTCCTCTTCGGCCGAAGCATCCACGAGTGGAGGACATTGAGAGTCTCTTAAGTGGAGGTCATCGAAAGGTGGACCAAAGGTACGATGAAGAGGTGTTTCGGGGGAAGCAAGACGAGGTTGGTTACTACCTTGTTGGGAGCTTTCAGGGTGAGGATGGGTGTTAGTGCCAAACATCTTGTGGCCTTCCTTCTAGCACCAAAATATGTTGATGGGCTGGAATGTACAACCAACAACAAGGGGATCTTCCCACTGTAGAATCCCAATTAGACTCTACACAATTTGGTTTAGGATTCCCATCTGGTATGTAGACCCAATTTCCATCTTGTTGGTTAGGGTTTGCCTTTGACAAAGGGAGAAACGCTTAAGTGAGAACGAATTGAGCTTCAACAAATGCAAGTAAATAACTGGCAAATATCCAATAGAATAGATACCATAAATAACAACAACATAACGTCAAAGCATGAATCTTAAGAAAATCATTGTTAGCAAGACTTCACATAAGATCCATGCATATGTGAGAGATAAATTTAGCAACCATGAATTAGTTTGTGTTTGTTAAACATTGAAACCAAATATCAGCACACAATCCACAATGATACAATGCCAATATCAATAAAACAATTTACCAACATAAGCATAAGGTAAGAATGCCATATAACATCCATTTGTTGCAAGAGAAATACCACACGAATGAAGATACTTGAAGAGACAATACACTAAATCTCGTACTAAATTTTAATCCATTAAGCTGAAAATATCCATGGCACTATTATATAAGATCTCCATAAAATCCATAAGTTGAAATAGACAATTACTTCTTACATTCATTTGAAGATCCTTAATTCTACAAACAAAGTGCACATAATCAATCCAAAGATAAATTTCCCTTACAATGTGTCATGAGGGTATATTTAAAGAAAAGAGGTTGACTCTTGGTCTGCCCGTGACTCTTGAACTATCTCATGACCTTTCACATTCCTACTAGACTCTACTCTATTCTATCTTTCTATGCAAAACAAAATTGGTCATATTCTAATAATTTAGTAATATATAATTTAGGAACATCCACATGCAATTGCTCAACAAGGTATGTGCACCAAAGCTTGTACTCAATAGCCACTGTGACCACCTTTTGCTACTCTTCATCGTGTTTGTGAAGGCACTCAAGGGAATCCAGTATTAGAGTGCTCTTCTTGACCTTGATATGATTTGAAAAGGTGACCAACTTGGTATCTATCCTCATTGGTTCTGTCACATACTGAGTAATGGTCTCCTTCGTCACCTGTAGGTTATTCGTGGTGGAATATTGTCTGAAAGGATCAAGGAATTCCTAAATATCATGTAGGACTTCTTCCTGTCTCCTCATTTCTTTGGTTGCCACAATGGAAGGGACTCTATGTACCTCAATTACATATTCCAATCCACTCAGTAAATGCTTGTATGAAGCCAAAACCATGTCAACATCCCTTGCAAGCTTATCCCATGATTTGAATTTGATGTGAATCTGAACCTTGTCATTTTGGTCTGTTATCCAATATTTTGTGGGGAGAGTTGTTGGTGCCCCCGAATATTTGTTAGTCCACTTGTGTATGTTGTTAATGGTCATGGTAACTTGTTTTAGCATGTTTGTCTTCTCCTTAGTAACAGTACATTCTGATGTAGCTTCATCATTTCCTCATAAACTATAGTCATGGCCTCCTCCAGAGTCCCTACCTCTTCTTTGATGGATGCGTGTAGCTCCTTCATGCTTGAGCGGGCTAAGCATAGAGTTTTATTTCCCTCTTCTAGCCTCCTCCTATCTTATTCTGCTTTGGCATATCTTTGCTCAGAAACATAAAGCTTTCCTTGGAGCTATTAAATGTACTTACTCATCCTTCCCACATTTAATTCGATCACAATTAAAAAGGAATTTCTAGTTGAAGTGATCGTTTCTAGATTCACAATGGTATCCAGGACAATATCCTTTTCTGTGGTCACAAACAATGGTTCCTAGCATAACATTTCCTCCTCTCTTGCATAATATTACAATTGTCCTGGTCAAAAGTAAGTCTAGTGAGGTCTAGTACCTCTTCCTCTGCCTCATCTAGAATGCCCAATTCTTTTAGTGGCAGGTGTCCACCAGTAATGGGGGTGGATGGAGGAACATCTAATGGAGGAAGGTCAACCTATATATTATACTCTTAGTTTTGTTGTTGTTGTTGGAGATTGAGCTCGACTCTCTTGTTGGTCTCTTCTTATTGCTTAATCATCTCCTATTCCTCTTGATTTCTATTGTCCTATTCAACTTTCCTACTTTGTTCTTCATCAATCATTTTCTCCTCTCTCTCTTCGTTTTCCCATTTTAGTTTGAGCTCATATTCCTACCTTTGTTTCTTCTCACACTCTTCCTTCTCTTTCCTTTTCTTGATTTCTTCTTCTCTACCTCTCGTGTCTTTCGTTATTCTTATTATTTGTTTAATTTTTCTTCCTATTCATGTTTCCATTGTTGGAGATCCTTACTTTTTTGGCCAACTCATTTTCTGCGACTGCCTTAGCTCTTCTTCCCTTTTCCTCCTCAACTCTTTATTTTTCCTAGAAAGGGCCACATTTCTTTCTTCCATGGTTTCATTATCCTCGTATTCCTCTTGCTCATCCATAGAGTATTTAGGTTCATCACCTTTCTTCCTTTTCTATTTTCCTCCTATTTTTTGTTTCTCCTTCTTCCTCTTGAGCAAGGTTGTCCTAGCTTCCATGCTTATGTTCTCTTGTGACTGCTTAACTTGCTCATCCTCCTTTTCCTATTGCTTGCTTGGCCCTAGTTCTCTAGAAGCATTATACCAGTTCCTTACTTTGTCCTCATGGCAATGTTTGTGCCACCATCCCCTTGGGGTCATACCTATGGTGACTCAAGTTCACAAAATAGAATCCCTTTATTTCCTCGACTTCTACTTCTACTTCCTTAAAAATATCAATGGTATAGCCCTAATAGTCAATGGGAAGGCAAGCCAAGGATTTTTCTTGCCTTTATTTAATGTCACATAGATGGTCTATCACATTTTTTTAGGGTGCAACCTAGTTCTCCTGACAGTTTGGCTGAAAATCCATGGCTCGAAATGGGAAATTTGACCTCACTGGGCCCTAGAAAACATAAGTGACTGAGAGCATGGGAGACGGGTCTCTGGTTAGGCTTACTGCTTAGGAAATGAAGAGTTAAATGGAAAGAACACAAGACTGGAGAGTTTTTGGATGAAATGGGTTTGAGAATCGTCAAGGGAAGATATAAGTATTACCAGAGGAGAAGGTGTAGGGTTGGAGGTCAAAGTAAGATAGATGGAAAAAGAAATGATTACCAAGGTAGGGGAAGACACACCTACCTGCAGAGGAGTTGCACCCCTTGCCTAGTTGCCCATTCTCTCTAACATTCGAGCACTCTAATTATTTGGAAAAATGAGTGATAGGGTGACTAGTTTATATATAAAATGATTGCATGGGTGAGGTTTGGAGAGGTCGCTGGGTCGCAAGCTAGTTTAAGTTGCAAAGGCATTGTGCAGGTGGCTTACGACCTAGCGACCTCAAAGATAGAGGTTGCGGAGTTGTGAGGTATAATGGGTCAAAAAGTTTGAAGCTAGGTAGATAACTAAAGTGTGACCTAGCGACCTATTTTGGTCAAAATACACTTTGGAGAAGGAGGGGGGTCACAAGTCGTTATTTTCCACCTTAATCAATGTCTGTTTTTTGCGACTTGCAATTTTGGGCAAAGATAGACTTTAATGCTTGAAAACTTAGAATTTTCCGAGGGGTTGAAGGGAACTTGTCCTACTGATAGAATGCAAGAACTAATTTAAGATGTAGATGGAGGATAAAAGTTTTGTAAAGGGGGGCTCCAAAATTTTGAAAGGGTAGAAATTTTGGGGGTTGTTGCAGCGACTACAACAAGATCCTCATAGATAAAGAAAATGGACTTTTATCCTTGACTTTTACTGTAATCATATGAGACAGAGATTGTTCTTGTTTTGAGAATCAAGTAGTCACAAATTCCATGTTTCACTATTAGATTGAGTGAAGTTCCTTTATAATTGTGCATTTTGATACTTCTATGTAATCATCAGAAGCTCTTTGAGCCAAACATATTTTGCATGCATATATCAGAAATCATTGTAAGACTTCTCTTGTAATGATTGTGGTATGTGTTTTTATTCACATGTGTGAAGGGAACAAACTATTTAGTTGTCTTCAATACAAATCTTAATTGAAATTTGTATGTCTTTATGTTTTCATGATCATGTGTGGTTGAAAACTATTTTCCAATCAATTAGTGATTTTTCCTTACATGTGTCTTTATGAGAGTAGTGTTAACATAGTTCTTGCAAAGGCTCATGCTATTCATTTTATTAGTGGAATTAATTTATGCATGTTATACTTGCACATTTCACAAAGCTAACCTTACGTGCATGTCTCAAAAGTGATAGTGGCTCTCTCATATGTTGCTGGTTTTTCTAGGCATGTCATAAGTCAAGCACAGTCAACATTCCAAATGGGACTCCCACTGCAAATGGTGTAGGGTCTAATTCATACTTTACACTAGGGATATCCCTTGTTGTTGGTGGAATATCCAGACCTGTCATCAGGAAACTAAACCTGAAACATATTGGGAGATTGCTCATAGTGAGTTGTACGCCTCCCAAAGAGATTCTGAGATGCACATAGTCCAACTAGCACCAAAAACCAATGGAGAAAGGATGTCACTGCATGAGTCCCAATGTGACCTCACACTTCACTCAAGTGTAACTTAGAGGAGATTTCTTGGCATGGTACTAGATTTTACACTCTTTAGTAGGCCTAAATTTTTCTTTTTGGCCTCGGAGAGTCAACTCTACAATCCTATTCCAAGGCCTTATATTTATATGCTTGCTAGTTTGCAATTTAAAAAGGTATAATGAATTTTAATTAGCATACTTTTTAGCGGTTTTTATTTACTAAAAGTATGTAATGGACAACGTTATGTTATGACTCGTTTCAAAGCCAAGGGAAAATTGAAATACGGTAATGCAGAAATGCAAGTTTCCGCTTTGATGAAACTATCTAAGGGAGGAACAAGATGTTTCTTTTTCTCAAATTATAACAATAAATGAAATATTCAATTCTAATCAACCATCAAAAAATGAAAATTACAAATTCAAAGTCCAAAATGCATAATCAACAACCCAATGCGACTCTTAAAAGAGCCCTAAAATGCTAAAAAAGGTATAGGCATAAAATGCAGCTTTTCATTTTATCTTTTATTACATGGAAACAATAATGCAAAAGTACATTAAAACCAAGTTCTAAAGTATCTCTTCCCAAGGAATATGGTTTGTATTGAAGTTCGTTGTAGCTTTAGAAGGTCTTGTACATGAGCTTTGTGCCTTAGCATGTAGGAGACGGTTGTTTTCCTCTTTAGGTGCTTGCTTAGGGGAGTAAGTGATTTATGACTTCTTTCCTAAGTATACCTTAGGAAAAACACAATAATTAAATTCAATTAATTATTGTGGAATAATAATCCAAAGTACTAAGGATAAATAATAAAAGTATTTAAGTGTCTTAGATATGATCTCAACCATTGATCTCAAGTGAGGAAAGATGTAATCTCGATTTTCAATCACTTAGGAGATTAGGGTTAGGGATTTAGTTTAATGAAGCTAGAAAATAAGCCTAAGGGAGAGGTGAACAGACACAAATAGATAAAGTGATTTTCTCTAGAGTGAGAGGCTCAACTAGATTGAAGAGAAGGGAGGAAGAGTACAAGTTTTAGGAGTATTCCTAGAAGGACAAATTCAGGAAATCAAGAGGTTGAGTAGTTGAAGCGCAGAGGAGGATGAATTATGGACAGGTTGAATTATCCAATGGTTTGATTTTCCTTAAGTGTGTAGGGGTTGTACAAGAGGAAAGGAGAGGGAAAATTTACTAGTCATGGAGGTCGAGCTTCTCCAAGGCCAAATTCTTCAGGAAGTCGATTGTTTGGTGGGTCGAGTTTTTAGTGGCGTTCAAGTTACAAGTTTCATGGAGGCCGAGGTTCTCCAAGGACAAATTCTTTAGGAAGTCGATTGTTTGGTGGGTTGAGTTTTTATTGGCATTCAAGTTATAAGTTCCAAAGTGCATTTTTCTGTTTATTTTTCTTTTTGGGTCTACGCCCAAATTTTCCTGAGGATTTTAAGAAAGGAAAATTGTATGGGTATATACTTATTTTTGTGATGTGTTTCACCTCTCTTATTTTATTTTTCATTGCAAAAAAATCATTTCAGAATTCAAATACCACTAATTTGATTTTCACAACAATTCATAAGTTTATTTAATAATTTTTTGGGATTGAAATTTGTTGAAGTATAAAAAAATATGGATTGGTAGTGGAAATTTTGTTGGAAATAATACTGAGAAGGGGGGGGTGAATTAGTATTATCAAGACAATTCTTTTCAATTCTTTCACAAACTTGTATATGCTACTTTAAGTAGAGAAACCAGCGTATATACACAACTTCAGTTAGGGCAACTAGCGTATAACTCACTGACTTGTAATTTAATTATTCTTCATGTGTTAATCTTAAATCAGTGAGTCAGAACCATATAGACATCAACCAGGAATAGAAAAATAGTGTAGACAATCGCACACAAGAACACAAGATATAAGGTGGAAACCCAATGTGGGTGAAAACCACCTGCTGCAATATGTCTCTATCTTGTTTCAATTATAAACTTCTTTTTACAATGATTATGTATTGGTGCAGTCCTTTACCAGTACGCAGGCTACAACCTGCAGAGGGCTACAACACTCTCTCGTTCTCCAGCTTCTCCTGGAAGGGAGATGTAACCCCTTTTAGCTCTTGTACCAGTAGTGGTACTAGTACGCAGGCTACTACCTACAGAAGGCTTCAACCTTCTCTTTCTTCCAGGGACCACGTTTCATCAATTTTCAAACTGGATCCATGAATAACATCAATCAAGTATATCTGCAACAATCAATCTCATTTGTACAACCCAATATAGAATCAATCAAACACTTCTCAGAATGTTGTAACCAAAGACAGTGTAACATCCCTCCCTTAATAATAAATAATAAATAATAAGAACTAATAAAAATAATACAAAAAAAA
>APFE030505110.1:0-11090 GCA_000404065.3 Pinus taeda
AATTTTTCCAATTATTCATTTTTTTGAATTTTTTCTTCATTTTTGCTACTGTCACTTGAAAAATCGGCTTTTGAGGGAATCTAAGTCATTTTTTTACCCCCAAAGTAGGCTCTAGGAGAATGCTGGGCCTTTGAGGATGAATTTCGAGTGGTCATACGCCCCAGACATTTCCTAAGGCCACTTATTTATGCGATTACATAGAAAATAATTAAAAAATCCCGTTTTGCGGAAAATCTTTAACTATTAAAAAATCCGACTTAGACCTAGCCAAATTCCACGAAACTTTTTGTGTGATCTAGTATGGTAATATACATCGACTCTAGACACTAAGATGTGTCAGGGGCTCAATCTTCAAACCGTCACCTCGGCTTTGGGGTAAAATTGAGTGAAAAAATCCAGAGAATTATCCGCCTCTGAAAAAGAAGGGATAATTAACCGGATAAAAAAAACACTCCAAGGTGTACTCGTTTGCTGATCGAGTCCCACATCCTAGGCCTGTTACAAATTCAAGAAACTCATCATACTAGCATCACTTATTACAACTCCCCGCAGGGTGTGGAATCTGGGTACAAAGAAGAAAGATGATGAGAAGATAGAAGTAGAGCTAAAAAACTCTGTTGACTGATGACATCTGATGGTACAAGTGTCCTCTGGATCATCCTTGGGCATGGAGTCTTCACATAATCATCAGGTGCTACTCCAGTAGTCAACAAGGTACACAGTCCATATGTGAAAAAAAGGAACATAACCTTGGATTGATGCTTAACTTGTAGACTTATAACTTTATAAGTTATAGCCCAGTGAATAATCACCACCTCATGTGGTTGGCCACAAAGCCCACAGTTCAGTTCCCGTCAAATTAGCATCTAATCTGAATCGTGATCTCATCCTTTATTTTTCTTTAGTTTATGCCATTTTATGCCAGACACCTGGAAAAATCACTAAGACAGTAGATGACAGATTTTAAAATTCAAGGCAGATCATTTCAATGGAATGATGTAACAAAACCGGTAAGCAATGGAGGTAAAAGAATTACATGACCTGACAAAATGAGATCTCTATCATATCCCCTGCACAGATTGCTAAGAGCCTATACAGTGTAGGTTGTATTATAATTGGTGTTACCCTTCAGAAGTTAGAACTGTGCACACAGACAGTGAATGGGCAGTTAGAACTGTGCACACAGACAGTGAATGGGTAGTGAGTGAAATATACCAGCCTTAAGGCTCATTTTACCACAGTAATTCAAGAGCAGATTTGTAATCAATGACATGAGTGAGCAGTGAACTGATACAAGCACATTTACCACAGTAATCTAGGACAATTCACATATTGAATCATATAACAGTTCTGAGTTTCAGTTAACTTTATAAATTATAAGTTTATAATTTTATAAATTATAATTTATAATTGTTTAACTTTAATTGTTTTTTTTGTAGGTGAAGGTGTGTGGACTTATAACAGTGAGAAGAATCAGGATTAATGGCTCAATCATCCAAGGCAGCCAGCAGAGGTCAAAGGAAGGGCAGTGCTTTTTGTGGTCCCCCCCCTCCAAGTGTTTCTGTTTCACCTTCTGTTGGTCATAGTGCTCCAAGTGCTTCAAGTGAAGCTGTAGGTGTTTCTCAGCCAACATTAACATATGATGCTGTTGCAACAAGACAACAAGCACAGCTAAAAAAATACCCTCTTTGGAAGTATGTAACCAAGAAGCAAGTGCCAAAGACTGGTCCGGGAGGGAATGTGCATTGGTCTTGTAATTTCTGCAAGGGTGAATTTAAGAGCACTTACTTTCGAGTTAAGGGCCATTTGTTGGGCCTTCCTTGTGGAATTGGAGCATGCAAAAAGATCAGTCCTAGAGAAAAAATGGATTTGGAAAGGGAGGATGCAGCTGGCTTTGGGAATGTGGTGGCGGCAAGCAGGAAAACTAGTAAAAATGAAGATCCTCTTCCATTCTTGAGGAATTCTAATAGTAGTCGATTTGGGAGAAAAGAAATTCAGCCAACAAAAAAGAGGGCAGCCCAAACTTATGGTGGTCCAATGGACAAGATTTTTCTGCGTGAACAGCGAGATGAGGTTGATCTTACATTGGCATTCTTTTTCTATCTCAACTTCATTTCTTTTAATGTTGCACAGTCTCCTATGTTTATTGAGATGTGTCGAGCTCTAGTTGATAGGGCTCCAATTGGGTATGTGCCTCCAAGTTCAGAAAAACTTAGAACCACATTGTTGGTGAAGGCAAGGAAGGAGGTGGATAAAATTCTACAACCTATTAAATCATCATGGATCTCATCTGGTGTTAGTATTGTTTCTGATGGATGGACAGATACAGCACGCCATCCTCTCATCAGTTTCATGGTATATTCTCAAAATGGACCAGTTTTCTTGAAAGCAGTTGATGCTCTTGGACAATACAAGGATGCACAATATATGGGTGAGCTGTTTATTAAAGTTATTGAAGAAGTAGGCATTGAGAGTTGTGTGCAAATCATCACAGATAATGCACCTGTTTGCAAAGCAGCTGGCTTGATTGTGGAAACTAAATATCCACAAATATTTTGGACACCATGCATTGTTCACTCTTTGAATTTAGCACTCAAAACCATTGCTTCAGATGTGACATGGATTGGCAATCTTCTTGAGGATGCACGCCATATCTGAAATTTTGTGCAAAACCATACCAATGCCCTCACAATATATAAAGAGTACACACATCTATCCTTGTTAAAGATTGCAGATACTCGGTTTGCTTCCTCATTCATCATGCTTAAGAGGTTGAAGGAGGTGAAGGCCGCTCTTGGGGCCGTGGTTATTTCAGATCTTTGGTCTTTTTGGAGAAAGACGGATCAAGCAGCTTCAAAAAAGGTAAAGGACACAGTGTTAGATGATGGTTGGTGGGAAAGGGTGGATCTTACCATAAAGATCATGAACCCTATCATTTCTTTTTTGCGGTTTGCAGACACGGACCAGCCCATCTTAGGAGAGGTTTATGAGGGTTGGGATTCCATGATTGAGTCTGTGAAGACTATTGTTATGGAGAATGAGTGCCCCGCATATGAGACATCAGCAGAGAGTTTATGGTCCACCATACAGGATATTCTTATCTCTAGGTGGGATAAGAATTGCACACCTTTGCATTGCTTAGCTCACTCTTTGAATCCCAAGTACTACAGTCAAGAGTGGCTCCGTGGTGGGACTTCACACAGATACCCTCCTCACATGGATGGAGAGATTTCACAGGGGAGGAAGATAGCATTCAGAAGGATATTTCAGGATAACACATCTTTTCTTGAGGTGGAGGAAGGCTTTGTAGAGTTCTCCACTGGCACCAGGAGATTTGGGGCGTATGATGTACTTGGAGATAGGGGGTCAAAAGTGCCTATGCATGGTGGGCAACTCATGGGGCTTCATGCCCTATTCTACAACAGTTAGCCTTGAGGGTCCTCTCTCAAATTACTTCATCTTCTTGTTGTGAGAGGAATTGGAGCACTTACGGGAATCTATATAGTTTGAAAAAAAGCAAGCTTGACCAATCCAGGGCGGAGACAATGGTGTATGTGCACACCAACCTTCGTCTTATTTACAGGCAGAGACATGAGTGGTTGAAGGGAAAAACAAAGATGTGGGGTGTGTTTCCTGATGATATGGGCTTGGATGACAGCATTGAGTTGGCATTAGCCAACATGGATCTTAATGACCCAGTGCTAGAGCCAGTGACTTTTGATGATGAGACACAACATTTTGAGGGGTCATCCTCCACACCAACAAATGCAGCAGCAGATCCTGGATTGGGCATAGAGGAGGAGGATGGAGTACAATCAGATGGCAGTGGCAGTGATGGTGACTATGACATAGAGCCAGAGGACATGGACTATTGATAGAGTGATGACTCGATGAGTCATGACGCATGGACCAGTACCGAGCTATGATATTCCTACTTATTTTGTATCTACTCTTTTGTATTTTCTATTGGCATTCTCTCAGGAGTTAGTATCTACTATGATCTATGATCTATGATCTATCTATGTACATTGTAAACACTGAAAGTGAATAGTGATACATTTTGATTTTGATGACATAATGGAAAATATGCATTTTATCATTATGGTTTTAATATCTAAGTTCTAAATTTATAACTAGTAGTAAGTACTTACTACTTAGTTTCTTATGTGCTTGTAAGTTGTAAATTTTGATTCTATTTACTTTTTTAAAGTGAACTATGAACTTTGAGAAGTAATTATATTTTAATTTGATTAGATAAGCTGCAGCCTGCAACCTGCAATTTAATATGGATAAAAAACTATATTTCGGTGTATATATATATATATATTTATTTATTTATTTATTAAATATATATAAAATGTGTCCCCCGTGTCCTGTTTTCGTGTCGCTGTGTTTCGTATTGAATACTCGTATTTACGTGTCCTCTGTGTCTCGTGTCCTCATGTCATGTGACTTAGGCCGCAACTGTTACAAACTTATAGGAAGGTTGATGAAGGCCGCTGAGCCGGCCATGGGTGTGGTTGAAGGAGGCCACAAGCCTGTGTTTGATATGGAATAAGAAAGGAGTAATATGAGGTTAAAAAAGGCAGGCCACAACTAGGGAGTAGGAGGGCTGCGCGTCCTGTAGATTGATATAGAAGAGGGTCGAGGCCTAGATAAGGCAGACTGAGGTTGAAACAACTAAAAGAAGTCTACCTGTGGGATTGTTAGGGCAAGCTGCAAGGACAATAAGGGGATCCGAGGCCTGATTAGGGCCTAGGAGAGGGCCGCAGGGCCAGAAAAGAAGGCTGAGTGTGCTTAAGGACTGGTAGAGGGCAAGGAAAGGTGACTGCAGGCCGCGACTATAGGAAGGTTGGCAAAGGGCTGCTTTGGATGGAAAAGGAGATTTGTTTGCTACAACAAGGAGAAACACTATTGCCAGGTAAGCTGATTGGTATTTGTATGATTTAAGGTGGGCCGGTAAAGCCCTAGTTAGCTACAACTGTGTTGTTAGAGTGCTGTAGGTGCATATAATTGGGCAGTGAGGGCTTAGACGATAGCCTCAGCACTGGGTGTTTGGTCTAAAGGATTAGACCTGATATTGGCATTGTACAAGGATGTAAAGGACCACTATCCCTGGTACACGAGCCCTATGGATTTTCTTGTTAATGGACAAATAAGAAAACAAGTTTGGGCAGAATTATTCTGTACTGTACATTGATCTAATTGCTAGTATATTTTTGCTGTGCAAAAGTTTGAAGTTAGGCATTTCTAGTGTGTTTATGTTTTCTAGCTAAAGCATAGACTAGACTTGGGGTGCATGGAATTCTAACATGGTATCAGAGCTACTTTGAAGAGCAGTTGGGTGATAATTGTGCACAGGTGGCACCTCTATGAAGGAGTTGAGTTGTGTTGCTGTTGAAGGATTGATAGTTGGTCTCTAAATATGAATTCAACGGACAACATGGTTTTCGGCTTGAGATTTGAAGACCAGTTGGAAGGGATATCCAATTACACTTCATGGAAGGGAAGAATAAAGATAGTATTGTTGGTGAATGATTTATGGGTTATGCCAACACCCAGATCAAGGCACCAGCTGTTAGTTTTTGTAGCATTGGATGTGTTCTAGCCACAAAATTTGGTGGAGAGGCTAGAATACAAGTATTCTCCAAAAGCCATAAATTGTTTCTGGAAATTCCACCTAGAGACGACTTAATTAAAATAATTAATCGTTTTTTAATGTTTCCTAATTATAAATTTAGGGAATATGATTAATTAAAGGGTGTTAATTAAATCATGGTGAGAGTCTTTTAGAAAAAGACATGGATCGAGCTCTAGTTAATCTTAGCTATCGATTATGTTTTAATCTTGGTTGTTGATGTCTCAATGAGAGATTATAAGAAGAAACTCGATGGGGCTTGGAGAATACACATCAACCACCAACAGTTCGATTTCACTGGCAGATTGAACTCCAGAATAACAACGCTGAGTTGCTGGAGAGAGCGCTAGTGAGCTCAAAGCAATGAGAAAGGGGCAGGGATAGTAAGGTCGAAGGAAGATTTTCCTATTCCGGTGAGTGCATTGCAGAGAGGAAGCGTAGAGCCACGCAGAGGCAGTGCAGTGCTTCAGAGGGGATTTCGTATTTTGCTGGGGAGAAGTAGTGATTCAGTGCCAGAAATCGGAGAGAGAGTCCAGGGGCCAGAAGGGTCCATCTTCCAGACAACAGTTGATCAGATAGCGAGAGGGAAGCAATCCGAGTTGTGGGACGCAGTACTGCGTAGGCTGACATAAGGACTGCACAGAGGCAATAGAGAGCAACTCATCTTGAGCCAAGGTCAGTGTC
This sequence comes from Pinus taeda, assembly GCA_000404065.3. Lineage (NCBI taxonomy): Eukaryota > Viridiplantae > Streptophyta > Pinopsida > Pinales > Pinaceae > Pinus > Pinus taeda. The sequence goes on from APFE030505110.1 coordinate 6,323, forward strand.
AGATTGCCTGTGGGAGTAAGATTTTTCTCACCAGACTTATTGTTAGTCATTTCTCTGTATGGATTGCTAGATTTGTGCATCCATAGTTTTGGACTCAGATTTACCACTGCATAATGTTAAAACCCTCAGCTGCTGCACCGATTTTTCCCAAGTTGGGTTTTTCTAGGGACTTAGTCCAAAGATAATTGTGTATTTGTGTGTGTGTGCATCTATTCTTCTAGCATTTTTATTTCTTCTGCAATATTTTATTTGTGAAGGCTACAGTGTATTAGTTTCGATATTTACCATAGAACACAGTAAATAGTTTGTTCAATTCATTTAACAAATAGAAGAAACTAAATCAGTTGCTGGAGTAGGATTTCAGGTTTCAGAATTTTCACACCAACTTGCAACAAGCTTGGCTTTGTATAACTTGGTTGATGCAAAGGCCAAGTTGATCATTCTTGATGGAATCAAGGATCACTTGATGCCTCATCTTACCAGAAAAAAACACTACATGGCACATGTCAGAAGCTTTGAAAGCATTGTTTCAGAACAAGAACAAGAACTGAAAGATGGTATTGAGAGATAAGCTTAGGGACAACAAGATGGCAAGTTTAGAGAACATGACTTGGTATCTAACAAGGATTTCGCAAGTTCGTGATGAGCTTGTAATTCTAGGGGACAATGTGGAAGAATCAAAGTTCGTGAAGACTGCACTAAAGGGCTTCTCAGATCAGTGGAATTCGGTCATCAAATGAGTAGTATCATGATAGAATCTTCCAGATTGGAACAGGTTATGGGATGATTTCATCTAGGAGGAACTTCAGGATGAGGATCTTCAGCAAAATAGTCCTGATGTAGAGAACGTTGTCATCGCTAGTAAGCAAAAGAAGGGAAAAGATAAGTTCATCATCAAGAAGGATTTAAGCGAAGTGAAATGCTTTGCATATGAAGAGTTTGGTCATTTTGTTTAATGAACAATGTTTGTATACTCAGAGGATTGCTCTGATACCAATTTAATGAACAAAGTTCATATACGCAATAGAGTAAGCTTCAAAATACTTCGAAGACAAAGACATCCATTGTAGGACAAGTAAGTGTATATTGAATATTATACAAAAGAATTGGTGACATATGAAATGATTACGATGAGGGTGAGGGCCTGCTTTTGTACCCTAAGCAAGTACCTCTTCATCAACGGTTGTGTCCTTATGGACATACCTTTTCATTAACTAGTTATTAATTAATCATTATTTATTATTATTATAGTTTCACATTATTTGTGTTATTTTATATATATATATATATTTTTTATTCATAACACTGCTTTCCTCTTCAAAAAGCTTTGTCCTCAAAGCTTGCTGATGAAAGGGCTTGATCCCTTTTCTTGTTTTGAATATCTTCTCGCCTCTAAACTTTCATCTTCGTTGATACAAGTCGATATGATGCTCTGAGTGATAAACAAAATTGTCGGACTGATAATGGATTTGACCATCCTAGATTAATCCTCTGTGGAATCTTCCAGCCACTGGAAATTTGTAATTATCATAAGACTGGATTCCGCAAACTTCAGTGTTCTTTGGAACATAAATCCATTGTTTTTGTTTTGAATGGTTCAAATATATAGATTGACTTAGTTGTCTGCTCTTATGGTTCGGATGTTGATAAGGAGTTCTAAGGGTTGGATTTCCCCTTATCATGTGTGTGGTAATTTCCTCATTTACTTCAGGTACTATTGTTGTTGAGTTGGCTACAGAACCATCCCTTGGAATTTCCATTGTTTCAACTGCAAAATCTAGATTGGTTTTAACTTCTATAGGTTTCTCTTCTTCTTGAGTTGTGATATTGACTGGATCGGTATTTATTCCTTTATCTTCAACTTGGACTGTTATGGGTGGAGACTTCAATACTTCCTTTTGAGTAAGCCGTTCTAACTTGTCATTTAGTGACTTCTTGTTGCTTTTAAGCTTCTTTATTTGCATACGAAGGTTTTGCTTATGATTCTTTAGACGTAAAAGCTCTTCACCTTCTAGATTATTAACCTTATGTTTAGTATCCTTCTCATCTTTTAAACTTTGGATTTGTTCTAATAATGTTTGATTAAGGTTTTTTAATGTTAGGATATTCCAACACATAGGAAATAGTTAAGTATAACTTGGTCTAGTGTAGAGTTAGGTAAAGTGTGTTTCTTTACTATGTACTTTTGTAACTTACAATCCGACGGTCACGATATGTTCTAAACATGAAGTGATTCGATGGTTCATTCTCTCCTCGATAATACCGACACTTGATCCGTGGCTTAACACTTGATTGGTCCATGATCTCTATTTAAAGAGCATGGAGGGTCATTTATAGGGTGACCGTTCATGAGAGAAGCTTATGTAAATTTTCTTTCTTTATTAATAAATTGCTTGAAGTGGCCGTGTTGGCTTAGGTCTTGGACTGTTTCCCTCTTTAAGGGTTTAACCACGTCAAGAACACTGGTGTATTGATTTGCGATCTGTTTGTGAGCGATGTCCTTTGGTGTTCTATTTGAGGAACTTACCCTATAAATTCCTACATGGTATCGATAGTGATCCCAACCTTATAAACCATGTGAAGTCCAACCTTAAAAAGCAATTTGAAATGACAGACTTAGGACACTTGCATTATTTTCTTGGTCTTCAAGTCTTGCAATCCAAGGAAGGTATTTCCCTTTCCTAGTCTAAGTATGCCTGTTATCTTCTATGCCACTTTCACATGGAAGACTGTAAGCTAGCCCCTTCTCCCTTTAAGTCTGGAGCCAAACTTTCAGTCACTTGTACTTCCCCTGAAGTTGATGCCACCTTATACTGCCAGCTTGTAGGAAAACTTTTGTATTTGACCCATACTCATCCTGACCTTTCCTTTGTTGTTGGCCTTATTGTTCGGTTTATGCAAAACCCACATGAAAGTCATTGGAAAGTAGCTAAAAGAATACTTCGTTATGTTCGAGGTACAGTTCAATTTGGGATTCATTACAGTGCAAAAGCATCTCCTCTATTGGTTGGTTTCATTGATTCCGATTGGGTTGGTGACCCTGATGATCAGAAGTCTACTGCAGGTTATGTCTTCACTCTTGGTTCTGGCCCTATTAAATGGGATTGCAAGAAACAAAGTGCCATTTCTCTTTCTTCAGCAGAAGCAAAGTATCGTGGCGCCGTAGAAGCTAGTAAGGTAGCCCTGTGGCTTCGTCAGATCTTGTTAGAGTTTGGCTTTCAGCAGCAACATCCAACTACACTTTGGTGTGATAATCAAAGTGCCATTCAACTATGCAAAGATCCAGTCCAACATCAACGCAACAAACACATTGAACTACACACGCACTTCATTAGAAAGCTCATTCATGACCATTTTCTTGAAGTGCAATATTGCTCAAACGATGATCAAGTTGCAGACATGTTTACAAAGGCTCTCAAAGAGGCGAAGTTTACTAAACTTCGATTCATGGTTGGAGTTCAGGAAGTTGTCACTAAGGGGGGATAGGCTCTAATGCCTCCTTCCTTCTCCTATTGTGTCATATTTGTACATCCTTCAATCCTATCCCAAGTTGTTCTTAAGGAGGGATGTTAGGATATTCCGACACATAGGAAATAGTTAAGTATAACAGTTAACTTGGTCTAGTGTAGAGTTAGGTAAAGTGTGTTTCTTTACTATGTACTTTTGTAACTTACAAGCCGACGATCACGATATATTCTAGACATGAAGTGATCCGACGGTTTGTTCTCTCCTTGGTATTACTGACACTTGATCCGTGGCTTAACGCATGATTGGTTTATGATCTCTATTTAAAGAGCATGGGGGTCATTTGTAGGGTGACTGTTCATGAGAGGAGCTTATGTAATTTTTCTTTCTTTTATTAATAAATTGCTTGAAGTGGCCACGTTGGCTCAGGCCGTGGACCGTTTCTCTCTTTGAGGGTTTTAACCACGTCAAGAATACTGGTGTATTGATCTGCGATTTGTTTGTGAGCGGTGTGTCCTTTGGTGTTCTATCTGAGGAACTTACTCTGTAAATTCCTACATTTAAACATACATTTTCTTCTTGTTCTGATAAGCGCTTCTTAAGTTCCTTCTTTGTGGTCTTAACTTTACATTTTCTCACTTGTGTAGGTAGTTTCTGATTATGCTCCTTCAAACATGAATTTTCCTTGTTTTTGTTGGATATGATTTCTTCAAGCTCTTTCTGCTTCTTTGATACTGTTTCTAGATTCTCTTGAAACATTTGTTTCGAAATATACTCAAGATCTTTTGATGAAGGCATTATTAGTTTTGATTTCATTGTCATGTCTTGGAATGTGACCATCTTCTTCTTGTAAGGGAACATCAAGATTTTTTTTCTTTTTTTTTTGGTGTTCAACATGAACTTATCTAATTCCTTGAACCAAGGTTGACCGAGAATTATGTCAACCTCTTCGTCAAGCATAGTTACAACACATAATTGAGATATGTACTCATAATGATCAACTGTCACTTGTAAATCATTAATTTCATATTATTTTCTGCGAAAAATACCTTTTCGTTTGCCTATATTTGGCTCTAGAACTAATAGTTGATTTGCCAAATTAATCTTGTTGTAATTATCCTCGATGGTTGGATTGATAGCAATACTAATCTCTTTCCTTGGATACACCCTTTTAATGTAAATAATCTTAAATCTATAATTGGAATACCTTTATAGGAGAATTTTGCTTCCTTTATTTTTGAACTAGACTCCATATTTTCTCAGTGAATTTAGGGTTTTAAAAATAATTTTTTTGTTTTGTTTT
>APFE030505110.1:39286-153889 GCA_000404065.3 Pinus taeda
AACATTGGAATCCCCCCAATCCTGAAATCTTGAAAAACAGATAAGTCTGTTGGATTTTGAGTGAGATCTAAAATTCTACTTTCTTCATATGAAATCCAATGAGAGCGAAACCACTCTCAAACATCCTAAGTCATTCCATGGTAATGTTAAAAATTTAAGTAAAAGGATGAAAATGAAAAATAAAAGAGAATATCACTTTTACTTTAAGAATTTAACATTACCATGAACCAATGTTCCACCAAGGGTCCGGGACAAGGGGGCGAGGGAGCGAGGGGGCGCAAGAGCGGCCTATGCAAAAGCTCCCTACCATTTTTTAGGAAACATGGGGGAGCGTTAGGGTCTTAAAAATTTATAAATATAAAATATAATTTATTAATTGAGTCCACTATGACAATTTGCCAATTTGGTTTGAATTGAAAAGCTGCAAGGCATGATCATTGATATGAATATCATTTGACATTTGAATATCATTTGACATGAGGCCTTGACATTGGATTATTTTCAATAAAACCAAAGTTTCTGTTTTTTTGTATTGTGTGGAAATCAACATCTTCATAAGTTTGCAGGCTGTGTAAAGACTATATAATGGAGTATTGGGATAAGCTCTAAGACAGGCGAGAAACAATGTTTCATATTTAGATGGATAAACTTCATTCAAACCTTTGTGTTATATAATATATTTGAAAGTTGAAACGGTTCATATATTTTAGAGCCGCAATTATGTTTTTATAAAAGCTTCTAGCTTAATTGGCATCAGTATGAGCGTTGTCATATACATTATTAGCATTATTTCTCAATCATACCGAAGTTGACTGGGCAGGGTGTAGAAGGGCATTTATGATTTAACCATGGAAAAACATTGTAATTTAACTCTAACTACACCAACAGTACACGCATCACAAATGCAAACCGATTTCAATTTTCAGGGCTACTTCACAACAATAAATTTTATATTGATATTAGTTAGGCAGGCCGTAGATTTTCAACTGATAATATTAATATATGAATAGCGGCTAGCCTATTTGGTTGCCAGTGGACACTGCTCTGAGACAGACACTCTGATGATTGCCCAAACTTCATTCACACGCCCAATGATTCGGAAAGGGCTGATGTACTGTGCAATGATAAATCATAAAAACTGCAGAATATATGTAAAATCGAGACAAGGTCGTCATATGAAAACTAGTGTGGCCGTAGACAAGGCCGTCTGGCGTCATATGAAACCCTGCATAATATATTTAAAATTTTTAATTTATAACTGAAACATGGAAACCTGGTTTCTTTCGAGACCATGGTGACTCTACGGGAGAACTAATGGCTGGAAGTTACGATAGCATTGTCGCTTAAAAAAAAGTTAAAACAGTCGTCAAGACACGCCAAACAATGCGCACTATTGATTTGTTGGAGACTTATAAGTTATACTGTTATATCACTTATTGAACTGTTAGTCTGTTACTAACCTGTTCAGCTGTAGCAGTCCGATCCTCAACACGCAGCACTGCTCAGGAAGGTGTTGCTCGCACGATGCTCGATGGGAGCTGCTGCTTCTAGGACGCTCGACCAGAGAGAGGGAGGAGTTCCGGAATGATGAATCGGAAATCCAAACAGTGAAACAGTGAGTGGAGCACTCAGCAAACTTGCAAAAGCTGTGAGTGTGTTGTTCATGGCTCGGTTGCCGGTTTTATATCATGAAACTGCCCTTTTCCAAGACGCTAAATGTTAATTAATTCTTAATTAAAGATTAAATTCAGCGTTTAATTAATTTAAATGGTTTTTAATGTCCCACGTCCCCCCTTGCCCCCCTCGTCCCCCCTCGCCCCCTCACGTCCCCCCTCGTCCCCCTTTTAGGAAACGTCCCCTCAGGGAAGGGAAACGCCCCCCTGGCACGCCCCCCTGAGTTTCCTCATTTTTGGGAGCATGGGGAAACGTCCCCTTCTAGTCCCCAAGTCCCCGGAGCGCAGGGGAGCGAGGAAACTAGACCCCTGGGGGGGGGGCGAGTCCCCGTGGAACACTGCAAAAAACCTTCCGGAACATAGATTATCACTAGAAAATTAGGTTTGCCTAGGCAATTTACATACATGACTCAGATCTGCTAAGATTATTTACAATTTACACATGCAGATTGGGTTTACAAAACAATATGATCGGGCTGATGATGACAGTCGAATGGCACGGACACATCGATCAAGCGCTATCCCTTTTGCGAAAAAAGGGGGTGTACTGCTATGGGTAGTTGACATGTAGTAGTCAACAGGGCTCAACCTTTAAACTGTCACCCCGCCTTTGGGGTAAAAAGTGAGTGAAAAAACCCTGAAAATTATCCGTCTCTGAAAAAGAAAACATTCCAGGGTGTACTCGTTTGCTGATCGAGTCCCAACATCCTAGGCCTGTTACAAACTGAAGAAACTCATCATTACTAGTATCACTTATTACAATTCCCCGTAGGTTGTGGAATCTGGGTACAAGAAAGAGGATGAGAAGATAGAACTAGAGTTAAAAAACTCTGTCGACTGATGATATATGATGGTACAATTGTCTTCTGAATCATCCTTGGGCATGGAGTCTTCATACAATCGTCAGGTGCCACTCGAGTGGTCAACACTCCCTAGGTAGGAGTGGCTAAAGGACAACCTTATTAGGTGTTTCTAGCCTCTAAGGGGAAGTAACATTTCCTCAGTCCACCCTTCAATGGCCAAGTGCGATGCTCAAGGGGATTGGCTGATGGGGGTATCCACCTCTCGAGTGTATGCATGTGAGGAGGGAGTATTTTTGGATGCACGAGTTACCAGTTTGGCCTTTGTTTTTCCACCCTTCTTGTGTGCCTTTTACTTCTTCTTGATCTTTCTTTGTATTACTACTCATAGCTCAAGGGTTAGAGCTTACTTTGAATGATATAGCAGTTGTATTACCTCTTTAAGATGATTTAGTTTATCGCTCGTTGGGGTTGGGACATGCAACAATTCCTTCTTCTAATGTAATGGACCGACATGTGCTTAGGAATTCGGTGATGGCCATATGAGTGAGGTAGAGCTCATGCTAGGTTTATGCCCATGTGCTAATCTTATGTCATTGGCCATTTTTTGCATTTTGATATTCTTTCTTTTAATTTTGCTATGGCCATGATATGCACTTTCTATTTCTTTTAGTTGCATCAATCTCCTAGGGCAAAGTTTCAGGCCCTACCCAAGTATGTGGACATATGGGTGCCAAATCCCAAAGAACCAATGGTCAGTTGAACTCGAGGAATGGAGGTGAGATATGGACTTGTAATGTAAGACGGAAAGTGTCAAGTATGAGATGGGATAGATGGAACTACATATCTCAATCTAGGCTTCCCAAATAGTGCCCTCCCTATACCCATTGGGCCATTAGGGGAGCTCCCATTAGACTAGGATCAATGATTAACCCCCCATTTAAGGTGAGAGAACAAGATCGCGGTCAAAGCCCATCCTTCTTCGAGATCACCCCATTATCCACGTCAAATGCCCAAAAGCAAACAAGCATAATGTTGAATGGTGTTGTCATTGATGCCAACGTTAGTTTATGAACGCTCTTAATATTTGATTGGATTAGTTGGAAGCTTCGATTGAAGGATGGCAGGAAACCCTAGCTTTAGGGTTTGGATTCCCTAGACGATGGACATACCCCACATTTGTTGGAGGTTTTTGATGAAGCATATCACTAAATTTGTCTTGGAGATCCTCGCCATTGGATTCTCCTCGTCGAGCTGATTCTGATGGTATGTGGCACGCCATTGGAGCTTTCTTTTATTTGTGAGTTATGCCTATTAGAAGACGAAGGACCCAACTTGTGGGAAAAATCCCCAAACAAAGATGATGTGGCATCCTATAATTAGCCAACATATTATTCAAAATAGGAGTTTCATCAAATATGTACGGGCAAAATATTTCATGGAGTATTTCAAAGCTTAGTTGGGTTTCAAAGCTTCTTATATCACATGAGGGTTCCAAATAAAAGTCAAATCTAAGTTCCAAGAGGGCAGACTACCTTTTCTTTGGCTCAAATCTTAAATTAAGGTTGTTCCTTCCTAAGTATTATCAAGTCAAATGCATCCAATCTATATAAAGGCGTTTGATTTTACCTCTACATAATGCAAGTTTTGAACGAAGATCTCTTGAAGATTTTCAATGCTGAATCTGATCTTTGGCTCAATGATGAAGAAGCAATTCAACAACAGGCCTGAAGACTAGTGTGATCTTTGAACAACGAGTTTTTTAAAGGGTAGGGTTTCTGATTTTATTTTTGATCTTGATACCTAGGATCTGTTGGTTACTTTTTACTTTTTACAGGACTTGGCTATCAAGAGCATTAAAATTCTGAGGCTCGACCTCATGTTTTCTATGAATTTCAATATCAGCATAAACACTGTTAATAAATCTCATTAATCTCTTCTTGCTTGTGGACGTGAAGCAAACATTTGGTGCGGATTTATGATGCCAGTGGCCAGAACACGTTGAATCACATTTAGTGAAGATATGATTGGCAGCGTTGATGTTGAATACAATATGAAACATAAATAAATAGATCAATATTTATGTGAGGTGACTCCGAGGATCTTGACCAATGAATAAACATAAATGCAGAAGGTACATAGGACCAAAAGTGTGGGGAACGATTTGTAGGGTACGCTATTTGTTATAGCTGCCATCATTAGACACATTGGGTCAGGGGTAAATGCATGCGCTCTTGTGAGAGGAATGCTGTAATACCTAATATTGTTAACAATACTGGAGAGCAGTTACACTTTGACAACAGAGTAATGTTTGCAAAATCAAACTCACTGTGAGAAAAGACTTGTGACAGAAATGCATGCGACCTTGTATGCTTGCAGTAATAAAATACTTGTTTTGATAGAAATTAGCAGTTTTGGAGAGATTGTTTTTGCAGAGAATTTCAGAAGTCTGGAAGTGATTCATTGGAACAAATTTGCCACATTAATTTTACATTCATGAGTGATTTGATCTGATGAATTTTGATGAAGGCACTATCGTGAAAAGAACTCAAGAATATCATTAGACATCATGTTGACCTATGAAGCAAGCCAACTACAGAGAATATATACAAAGCAGTAAGGAATACGGAAGGATATTTGACAAGAAATTGTAGTTCTCTTTATATCTGTTCAGTATTATCAATGCTTGAAGCAAGGACAATGTACTATCATTCTCTACATTCACTATATCACAAGCAGTGAGAAGTGTTTTTTTGTGTCTGGGTCTCATCAAGTTATTAGTCACAACATTACGTTTCGAAGGTTTCTGCACTCAGTAGTTGGTTCACCTACAATAATATTCAGTTTGGGTACCGCTTGCAACAATAAGGATATACACACACGCACACACACACACATTTGCAACGATTGATTGATTCTAAGTGAGAAGAAAAAGGACAGAAGTGCAGTGACACTCCTTTAGGAAGAAATAAAATTGCAGTTGAACACTTATGTTGTGTTGAACATCTTCAAGAAATTTCTTCAGAAATAGCTCCAGGGGTGATTTTGTAGTTTGTTTGCCTCACTTCCAGAGGTCTTCAGTATCACTATAGCTGTAAGTGTTCTATCGAGTCAAGCATCAGAAGTCTGGGTTTTATTACCTTCATTATCTTACAGCGGTCTCATCATTCTTGAAGTTGGTACCAATGTTGCGAAAATCGCAACCGGAATAAAATCGGCAAGGGTCCAAAAAAGGGAAAAACCATAAAAATTGGGATAATATCGGTAAAAATTGGCAAAACATCGGCAACATTAAAAAAATATTTTTTCTCAAATTTTTAAGTATTTGAAGGATCCACGATTTTTTGATGATCTTTACAATTTTTACGATTTTATCGCGATTTTTACGATTTTTTAAATTTGGAAAAAATCTTGGTGATATTTTCACAATTTTTTCCAAAACAAATTGCCGATCAAATCGTCATGAGGAAAAAATCGCGATTTTTTGCAACACTGGTTGGTACAGTGAAGCAAAATTGAGCTAATGAATTAGGTGTTGATATATGATCTAATGAGTTGGGAATGTTGTTATGATTTGATCTCATGAGCTGAGTTATTGAATGTTCAGTACTTGATAATATTGACTTGTGGCTATGAGTTTGATGACTACAACTAGGGTTTGTTGCAACAACCTATGATACTATCTGCAGTTGGACAGTAGTGGATTGGTGGCATTTAGGGTTATGCTTGTGGAAGTACAATATTGTTGTTTGTGATCCCAGAGCAAAGAAAGTACTATTGCTTGAGTGAATAACATATATATCTATACGACCAACGGTGTTGGTCATAGTTGTGTGGCTAGGGTTGACATTGACAGCTAGAATTTGATGTGCAGAGGCAAATTTGATTGACAAAGTTTGTGTTGTAGTCCTATAGTATTGCAGTTCTTTGTATTGATTCAAAGTATAGGTGGATCCAGTCTGAAAATTGTGAAACGTGGTCCATCGGTGTCAATTGAAGGTTGGAGCCTTCAGGGCAAGTGGCAACTTGTTGATCAAGGTGGCAGGGTGGTGCATGACAAGAGAGTAGAATCTCCTTCAGGTCGGAGCTTGAGAACACTTCAGGGCGGCAAGGTGGTGCTAGGGCAGATTGGTGCCTATACAAGGTGTCAGAGAATCCTTTCAGTCAAAGTTGATAAAGCACATCCGGGTTCGAATGCTTCCCTAAAGATCAATCATCACAAAGCTAGGATGATAGGGTGGTGTTACAAGGTAGGTTGCAACCTGTCGTGGGGGTCGGAGCCTCCAACCAGTTGTAGCTGCTGAATCGTGTCTCCATTAAGTTGTAGCTGATAAACCATAGTAGGTTGTAGCCTACTGGTGGTCAGAGCCTCCATCTAGTTGGTGTTGGTAAAACGAATCTCCATAGTTGTATTCAAGGAGTTTGGGGCTTCCTTGTGCGATTGCACTAAAATGATGTACTGAATTAAAGATAAAAAGCATTTTGTGGTTCTCCCACATTGGTTTCCACATAAATCTTGTGTGTACTGTCTTTATTCTTGTGCATTGTTGAATGGTGTTGTTTAATGTTTTTGTTATCTGATAGTTATTAATGTGAACTTAGTGCTCTAAAGATTAAATTAACTAATTGGGAAGAAATAATGATTCACTCCCATCTTAGTATTTCCAACAATTTGTATTAGAGCAGGTTCCTTCAGTAGCAGCCTAATAGTTGGAAGGCAGATCTCAGAGTGGAGAGATGGGAAAATCAAAGAGGCAAGTTGTCAAGCATTCAAAAGAATAAAAGGAAGTTACAGGTATTGATGAAGTGAAATTGGCTAGTCCGATTCCTATGTTCAGTGCATTAGGTTTTGAATTTTGGAAAGGAAAAATGCAAGCTTACTTGAAGGCTCACAGATATGAGGTATGGGGATCTATTGTCTTCAGAAACATATTGACTGACGAATCTAGAAGGTAGATAAAGAAGCTATGAATATAATTCTTAGTACTTTTCCAGGCATCATAAAAGCGAAAGTTGGCCAATGCTCAACAACCAACCATCTTTGGGAGAAACTTGAAGATCTCTATGAAGGTCAAAAGCATACAGGTCAAGATAAAGATGTTGATAATCATATGGATCCTCATATCAAAAAATCAAACAATGATGATGAAGAAGAGGACAAGGAGAAAGAAATAATTAATGTCTTAAAAAAATGGAAGAAAATAGAAAAAGAAAAATGCACACTCAAGGAAGAAGTTGCTCTTTTAAAACTACAAGTGCAAGAGGCAGAAAGGAAAGTGAAAGACCTGGCAAGACAACTAAAGGAATCTGGTCAAAGGTACGTATCTGAAGTTGATAAAAAACAAAAGGAATTAGATGTATCTTCAGCAGAAATTAGCAGGTTTATAAAGGAAAATGAAAGGGAGAAGGAACAAATAGAAGTTCTTAACAAAAAAACAAAAAGGGTCACTCTTCTAAAGCTAGAAGTAGAAGAAGCAGAAGAAAGAAGGAAATTGTTAAAAGGTAGATTTTAGGAAGATCTTGCCCAAGATCAAGGAAAACTTGACGCAACTCTTAATGAAATCAATAAGCCCAAGGAATGCCAAAAGGAACACTTGCAGGTTATTGAAAGGAAAGATCAAGAATTGGCTTAGTTGAAGATAAAGTAAAAGGAAGCAGGTAAAGCTCCATATAACAAAGGCACAAGCTCCAAGACTTCGCAAAACAAGATTGATCAAAAGGCTGATCAAAGTAAAGGACCAAAGAAGATTAAAAATGTTGCTGCTCCAAGGAATAATGCTGAAGCAATCAAGGACAAGAATCAACAAAGGAATGTACCTCCTTCGAGAAAGAACGAATATAGAATATCATCCTGACAAGATAACTCATTCAGGTAAGCTAATTTGTTTAATGGTTATTGTTTTTCATTTACTAACTTTGGACATATGGCTAGGGATTGTAAAAATTATGACAGGTTCAATCAAGGGCATTATCAAAACCTTAGAAGTAAGGTTGTAGGAACTCAAGACAAATACTTTAATGGTTTTGTCTGTCCAAAGTATATGTTTATCGCTCCATCATTCAGGCTAAATGTTGAATGCTACAAATTCCATAACCATGGACATATAGCACGCAATTGCAAGTACAAGATGGAATCCTTCATGATGGACAACCCTAATATGAGGTACAAGAAAGTCTAGAGAAGAAAACAAATGCAAGAAAACCAAGCAAATGAGAAAGTCTCAACAATCATGCTTTCAGGTTTTGTAAAGGAAAAAGGGCATGATGAATCCATAGTAAAAGATGTCAAGGTTCGAGATGTTCTAACTGCAGAGCTGGTTTCTACCTTGTTCGAAACTTCGCTGTTGAAGACTCCCTATTTGGTTAATGTTGAACAGGGGGAGCCTATATAACAGGTTGATGGATGAAAGACGATAGAGCAGTTTTCGGCATCATAGATAGCTTCAATAGAATAACAACTTCAAATTGACAAGTCATGGAAAGGATTGCCGAAAGATTTAGGTAAAGTCAGATGTGTTAAGTCATGGGATCATAACAAGCTAGGGGAAGAGAAATCGTTAGGGAAATTAAGCTAGTCTATTGCAGGAAGAATCAAAGGAAGATTTTTGGTCAAAGGGAAAGAACAATTAAAGGAATACAAGTACACAGTGATCGTCATCCCTTCCGAATTGACTTCCTATCATTAGAAGTCAAAGAAGTCATCAACATTGTGGGCAGATTAGTCTTAGAGCAGAAATGCATAAGGTCTTAGTTATGGAAATTGTTATGAAGTACAATATGTCAAGGAGAGATAGGTTGTTTATTGCAACAAGCATTGATCAAGGCATTCCATAGTAGATAAGGTTGTTTATTGCAACAAACATTGATCAAGGCATTTCGTAGCAGATAAGGTATCTTGAAGGAAGATAGAAGAAGCCTTCTCGTCAAGGGGAGCACATGTAGGTTACAGGTCCACAGAAGAAAGAAGTTTGTTAGGGGGAGTCACCCTTTGCCATTGATGTCAAAGGGGGAGAGAAATTAGGAGAAGGAGATAGAGGCATAAAGTCAGGGGGATTTGTACTCGCAGGAGTATGTGTTGCCATCAATGACAAAGGGGGAGATTGTTGAATGGTGTTGTCATTGATGCCAACACTAGTTAATGCATGCTCTTAATATTTGTCTGGATTACATTAGTTGGAAGCTCTGATTGAAGGATGGCAGGAAACCCTAGCTTTAGGGTTTGGATTCCCTGGATGATGGACATACCCCACACTTGTTGGAGGTTTTTGGAGAAGCGAATCACTAAATTTTCCTTAGAGATCCTCACCATTGGATTCTTCTCATTGAGGTGATTTCGGTGGTATGTGGCACACCATGAGAGTTTTCTCGGTTTGTGAGTTATGCATATTAGAAGACGAAGGACCCTGCTTGTTGGAAAAATCCTCAAAGGGAGATGACGTGGTACTTTATAATTGGCCAACATATTATTCAAAATAGGATTTTCATCAAAAATGTATGGCTAAATATTTCATGGAGTATTTCAAAGCTTAGTTGGGTTTCAAAGCTTATTATATCACGTGAGGGTTCCAAATAAACGTCAAATCTAAATTCCAAGAGGGCAAATGACCTTTTCTTTGGCTCAAATATTTAAAATTCAAATCTTCAATTAAGGTCGTTCCTTCCTAAGGATTCTTGAATCTCAAGTCGAATGCGTCCAATCTATATAAAGGCATTTGATTTGACCTCTACATAATGCAATTTTTGAACGAAGATTTCTTGAAGGATTCAACACTGAATTTGATCTTCGACTCAGTGATGAAGAAGTAATTCAATGACAAACTTGAAGAGCAGTGTGATCTCTGAACAACGACTTTTTAAAGGGTAGGGTTTCTGATTTTATTTTTGATCGTGGTACTTGGGATTTGTTGGTTACTTTTTACAGGACTCGACCTGTAAGAGCATTAAAATATCGAGGCTCGACCTCATGTTTTCTATGAATTTCAAAATTAGCGTGAACACTGTTAATAAAGCTCATTAATCTCTTCTTGCTCATAGGCATGAGTCATGTTACCGCTCAAACTAGCAGGGGACCTAAGGGGGATCCGTAAAGGGAAAATGCTAGGCCAAGGGCAACAAATGGAGACTTAGCCCAATGTCACCTAAGCTAAGGCTCCCTTCTATTTACAGACTTTCACTAATGGGAGGCGACCTGGTATGTATGGAGCCACCAATGAAGGATAAGTTAATGGATATGAGTGACCCAAATAACACCTTTTCCCAGAAGAGTTCGAAGGATGGAGCTTGCCTTCTTCCTAAGCAAGGTACTATGTATTCTAGGGAAAGGAAGAGAGAATTTGAGGGTCAGGTTTATGGGATAAGACTTGTGAAGGAGTTCCACAATCCCTAAAATCGTTGTTAGAATTGGTATCCTAGATGGTTCTTGGAGAATGGTCTTTCAAAGGAGCGGGACCACACGGGGCCAAGTGGACCTAGTCTAGGGTATGAGGAAAAAATGTAACAACCAATGATATTCTTACCCTAGACAAGGTGGGGGAAAGGACCAAAGAAAGAATTTTCACTTGAAGATATTGTTTTGACCCTATGAGGTACTAGCCTTGGGGATAGCAGGGCACATTTTGATCCTAGAGCTAGGGCTTGGATTTTCTCACAACTCCACCGTCAGAATCGCTTCAAAATTGGAGGAGAGCTTGAGGAAAGGCCCATGCAAGAGACCCTAAGAGATTGAACTTTTTGGATTGCTAGCTTGTCAAGAAATTGATGCCCTAGGTACCCCAACTTGGCTAGAACTAGAAGGAGGTGAAATAATATGATTTTAGTGATCACCCTTTGTAGATCGGTACCTTATCTTTAGGAGAATGGAGTCTATGATGAATATGAGTAGGATTTCTTAGTTCCCACTGTCCCAGTCAAGGAGGCCTTAAGGTTAGTTTGCTAGCCTTCTAGGTCAAGAAGAAGCAACCTTGCAACTTTTATACTTCAATGTGCAAAGGGAATGGCTTATCAAGATCAAATTCTTTGATAGAATTACCCCTAGGAGATTTTGCTCATATTACATGGTCCATACGTTGAGAGGTGCTATAATAGAGACAAATTCCACAATTTTAAGCAGTAAATGCATGCAACAATTAGCCCTAGAACAATGAAAATCCCAGTTCAACGTATATGACAAAAGTAAACAAGAATATCATTAAAAATCATGTACTTACATGTAACAAAGTATATCCAACAATTCACAATTGACAAGAGAGATGCTCTAAGAGAAGATAGACCAATATCCACACGTCAAAACTCATCCATAAAGCTCCAATTCATCTTCTAGAAAAAGTGCGAAAATCTCAAGAGAGGTAAGAGATCCAAACCAAAGTGATGATGAGCAAATGAGTTCATCTCACTTGTATTTATACACAACTTAAGAGTTCGAATTAGCCTCCTTGGCCTACATAAGTCCCAAAAATAAAATAATGTTCTAATAATTTAACTTTTGGTGACAAGCCCACCAAACTAGCTCATAATTGAAAAATTAAGCCTCTCAAGAGGTCAAATAGTAATCTATCCATGTCGTAGGGCCCTCTAAGAGGCCTAATGAGGTCCATGGGTGCCACAATGAAGAATAGACCCTCAAAAGTAGTGGACAAGGGGTTGGCCCCTTGTAACAACCTGTGGGCTCAAAATAACATGTGGGGGAACACAAGTGTCCTCATGGGTCTCCAAACAAATTGAAGATGCCTGTAGATCGCCTACAAGGGCTAGGATGATGGTGTAGGTGATGCCACATCATCGTGTAAGTCTTGGATCATTTGTCAAGTGTATGGTGTAGATATGGGCCAACAGGGCATGATGGATCAGGTGCATCCTCCTCGTCCAATAAGTGAAGAACAATCAATCTCTAAATGGCTGTGGGGATCCATGGCATGCAATCTGCTGCTGTGGAGGCCCATGGCTCTCAACGCTCACCCTTATGTGTGTTGAATTTTCTAAGTCTATCTGTTAGAAAATAATTTGTATTCTGGTGGTTTATTTCTTCTACTTGTAAATTCTGAACAAGTTATTTAAAACATTTAAATACCGAAATAAACACAATACAGTCATAACATCTACAGATCATCAACTGAAAGAAAACAAGCACACAAGTGACACCGTTATTTTTGGACAAATGTCCCTGGAAAAACCCAGTGTGGGAAAACCAGTGCAACTATTTTGAGGGTTTATTATTATGCAGTATTTCCTTGAGTACAACTAGGTGCCTAACCGGCTCACCCGACAGAAAAATATGCTGCAGCAATAACTCTATATTCAGAAACAGGAATCCAGAAAACCTGTCCCATGAAACCGTCGTTGACAACTCTGAAGCTCAGCCTTGGTCCTTCTGGCCTCCGCGTCAGCCCCAGGACCCTCTGCGTCAGCCCTTTGAGGCACTACGCAGCCTCTGGGACCCTCTGCGTCACTCCAGCAACCACTGCGTGGATGACAAAGTCCCTCTAGCCTCTGCGCTCTCTCTGCTGGGCTTTGCGCAGCTTGGACTGGCTGTTGCTCTCGCTCTCCTTGTTTTTGCACTGGTCTCTACCTCTCTGTCTAGTACTCATTACCCCTTGCTGGTGATCACTGATTCACTTTTTCTTAGCAACCCCACTCTAGCAAAATGAATGACTGATCACTCTAGTGTGTTCTCCCACTGACCCTCAAGCCTCCTCTTATACTTTTCTGGTTGGTCCTTCAACGGCTGAGATTAAATCTCTAATCAACGACTAAGATTAGATTTGGATTGATCCATGACTTTTGGAACCTTCTAGCCCAGTTTATATTAATACCCATTAATATTTTATTTTTTCCTAAGTTTAGACTTAGGAGCTCCATTAAAACTATTAATTATTTTAATATCTCCCAAACCGGGTAAAGTCTGTCCAAACCATTTCTGGGTCTTGGAGATTTCATGTGCTTTAGCCTCTCCGCCAATTTTCATTGCTAGAGCACATCCGATGCTACCCCAAATCAACACTCCCTCTTAGCGAGGATTGTGCTCTAGTAATACTCCACACTGAGCATCACTTTAATTATATGACATTAGTACTTGTCCTGATGTTAGGTCTCCCCGCCCAACATCGTCTCCACTGCTGCATCTTGTATTGTTGCCCATGGCTCTGCAACTACCACTGCTGCATCCGTACGATAGCTCCATCTGCATCTGTGCTGCTGTTGGTCCATCCTCCTAACACTGCATCTGCACTGCATCCCCTCATCATGCTGCATCGTGCTACTGCACTGCAACTCAGTTACTGAGAAGTAAGTAATTAATCCACTCATCTTCTGACATCCCTGTCAGGTTAGAAACACTCTCGATGCTAAAGCCCTCTCTGCCGCTAACACATGCTCCCTCTACTAAGCTCTGCGTTGCTACAACTCCCTGCATCTCGCACGGTTGCACACCTCTCTGTGCCATCCTGCACCGTTGCAACACTCCCGTGCCCCTCACACTAATGTAGACTGCTAGCCTTGCGCTGCCCGGGGACTCCTGCACTGTAGCACTCTCTGTCGCTTCATCCGCACCCTTCTCTACCTACATCTGCCAGTCTTGCTACTCCTCTTTGGGGCTTCCATAGCAAGGTATAATCCAAGAGGTTGGGTACCTCAAGGATCCTGCCCCTCATCGCCTGTAGTACTTCTGACTACAGCTCAATGTCTCCCCACTTCTTCTCAAGTGGCACATGAGCACTCATGGCGCAATCGTCATCCTCCATGACTTCTTTCTCTACCTTCGCTGGCACTGCCTTAGAGTCAAAAGCCTCTCCCTTACTCTTCTTCCTCGGACACTAGTTCGCATAGTGACCTAGTTCCCCACAATGGAAGCACTTGACCTTGGAGAAGTCCTTCTTCTTCCTCTTCTCCTGCTTTCTCACATATGCCAGAGTCACATCCTCTTCCTCTTTCTTCTTGATCCTAACCCCTTTTCTGCTACTTCCCGTCTTGGTCAACTGTCTAATCTCTTCTTGACAAAGAGCTGCCCACAATTCTTCCCAATTTGGAAGACTCACCCTACCCAGTATGCTTTGCACAAATGTCTCCCACTCCTCAGAGACTGTGTTAAGTGCAGTCTTCACCATCAACTCCTAATCCGGTGTGGCCCGTATGGAAGTCAGTTGGTCACGGATCTCCTTCAACTGACCGAGGAAGAGATCTATCTACTATCCCTTTTGCATTTGGTATGACCTTAGCTGATTCTCCAGGAGCATCTTTCTCTGCACGAAAGTATGCTGGTACAATATCTTCAAAGTGTCCCACATCTCCTTTGCTGTTTCCTTCTCGACAATATGTTGGACCACATGATCCTTGACCCCATCAAGGATGATGCACTTTGCCTTAGCCATTGCCTCCTCATACCTTTCATTAGCTACTGGGTCAACTGGGATAGCCATTACTCTCAAGGTGAAGCCCTTGATACGGTGTCTATCTAGAATGGACAAGATTCTGGCCTTCCAGACCACAAAGTTGGATGCTTCGTCTAGCCTATCCTGATCTCTCGGCCCATTCATGGCTGTCTCTCTGCTCTTCTCTGTCGACTCTTCCAAGTCTCTCTACTTCCCGCTTGGAAGTTTTCGGTTCGACTCCTGCTGAGTCTCTCTACTTCCCGCCTGGAAGTTCTCAGTTCGACTCCTCCGAGTCTCTCTACTTCCCGTTTGGAAGTTCTCTTCTAGACTCTCTCTGAGTCCTGATTTCCCTCCTAGAAATCCTTCTGCCAACTGTTAAGTTGCCCCCTCTTCAATCGTTTGTGCAACTGCAACACTGATCCGGATTCCTTGGCTAGAAATTTGTCTCGGCAACAACTTCCTCTACCTTGGTCTTGCCCTATTAGGTACTGTTCTGACCATAGTACCCCACCACCTTCGCTCCCGGAAACTGCCCATAGCTTCCTTCATCCCAACAACTGAAGGCTCTGCGCAATCTCGGCTACAACAAAAATAGCTCCCTCAGCCACTGTGTCAACCCTCCTGGCCTCTGCGTGAGCCTCTCCCTTCCCTCCTCAGCCTCTGCGCTAGCCTCTCTCTGGCCCAGACTGATGATGCAGTCCCTCTGTGTCAACCCTTCGTCTGTTGCTTCTGCAAGGATCAACTATTGTCACTTGGGACAACAGATTCTGCTACAAATGCTCTGCTTAGCTGATGCCTTCAGCTCTCCTGTGATTTGCAACCACGCTCTGATACCATGTTGAATTTCTAAGTCTATCCGTTAGAAAATTAATCTGTATTCTGCTGGCTTATTTCTTCTACTTGTAAATTTTCAACAAGTTATTTAAAACATTTAAATACCGAAACACAATACAGTCACAACATCTACAGATCATCAACTGAAAGAAAACAAGCGCACAAGTGACACCGTTATTTTTGGAGAAATGTCCCCGGAAAAACCCAATGCGGGAAAACCGGTGCAACTATTTTGAGGGCTTATTATTATGCAGTATTTCCTTGAGTACAACTGGGCGCCTAACCGGCTCACCCGACAGAGAAAAATACACGGTAGCAATACCTCTATATTCAGAAACAGGTATTTGGAAAACCTGTCCCACAAAACCCTCTCCGACAACTCTAAAGCTCAGCGCTGGCCCTTCTGGCCTCCGCATTAACCTCCTGCTGACCTGTGTCAGCCCCAGGACCCTCTGCATCAGCCCTTTGAGGCACTGCGCAGCCTCTGGGACCCTCTGTGTCACTCCAGCAGCCTCTACGTGGATGATGCAGTCCCTCTGGCCTCTACGCTATCTCTACTGCGCTCTACGTGGCCTGAACTGGCTGCTGCTCTCGCTCTCCCCGCTTTTGTGTTGGTTTCTCAGTATTGTCTCTGCCTCTCTGCCCAGTATTGACTGCCTCTCATTGCTGATCACTGATTCACTTTTGCTTAGCAACCCCGCTCTAGCAAAATGAATAACTGATCACTCTAGTGTGTTTTCCAACTGACCCTCAAGCCTCCTCTTATACTTTTCCTGTTGGTCCTTCAACGACCGAGATTAAATCTCTAATCAACGGCTAAGATTAGATTTGGCTTGATCCATGGACTTTTGGAACTTCTAACTCATTTTATATTAATAACCCATTAATATTTTATTTTTCCTAAGTTTAGACTTAGGAACTCCATTAAAAATAATAATTATTTTAATATCTCCCAAACCGGGTACAATCTTGTGCAAACCATTTCTGGGTCTTGGAGATCTCATGTGCTTTAGCCTCTCCAACAATTTTCATGGCTAGAGCACATATGATGCTACCCAAATCAACAATGTGCCAATGTAGCCCTCTGAAGGATTAGGATCCCGTATAGGGAGACCAAACACAAGATGGAAACCATCTACAATCTTGCATAAGATCCAATGCGTCCCCTAGCCTTCTAGTACAACAAGTCATTAGATAAATCGAGTAATTGAGCTTACCTAATCATGGACCACAGGCGGGGACTTCATAATGGCCTTCCCTTTCATAATGGGCTTTGAGATGTGCCAGTGTCTCCTAAACTCCAAATGGGGTTAACCAATAATCCTATTAGGCGCTTTCTACTTCTAAAGGGGATAATGTAGTCAAGGTACATCCTTCAAAAGGTGGTGGCATGTGATAGATAGGTGAATGAAGTAGGGAATGAGAAGGGGCAGCCCTAGGTCAAATGCTGGGGTGCAAGGGTAGTTAATAAGAGGAAAACCCACACTTGGGTTCATAATGTGTAGGAGGGAGCGATCATGGTACAAAAGGTACCTCGACCTTGATTTTTCCACCCTTCTTTTTATGCCTTTTGCCATTTTATGATTTTCTCTCATTAACTACTTGAGGCTGAAGGGGTTAGAACATGATGTATAAGATGTCGCAATGAATTCCCCCTTTCAAGGTGGGGCAGTTCATCGCCTACCAGGTGTTGGGACAATCATGGGTTCCTATATGATGAAGAAGGCTCATAGAACCTGTAGAAACCAAGGTGATGGCCATTATGATGGAGTAGAGCTCATGTATTGGCTTTAGCCCACGTGCTAAATGCATTTGTCCCGGCCATCTTTTGCATTTTGTGGTACATTTTCCTATTGAATGTGGCCATATATGCGCTTTTATCTTTCTTTTCAGCTTTATCAATCTTTGGACTTCATTCCAGGCCATGACCCAAGGTGTGGGCAAGGGGAAGGGGCAAGCTAACCCTAGGTGGACCCAATGGAGGAATGTGGACCCAAGCGAGAGAAATGATGAATGGTTGAAATACCATCCCTGGAATCAAATGGTTAGTAAAAGAGATCCCACAGGACTAGAATCCAAGGTTAATTCCTAAAAGGGGTCTAGGGGACAAAAGCATAGACCTAGCCCATTCTTTCTGCCGAATCGCCCCATTAATCTATGCACAAAAGTGTCCATGATAAGCAAACTACAATACTCTTTTTCCAAATGACAAGGCATACCTTTAGATTCGGGAGGCCCACCTTCAAACATACGATCATGGCAGATGGGCGAGGGACCACATGGCTGACTTAGGTGGCTGAGACAATGGCACAATGAGCTAGCTGGTGGCTGCAAGGGGCTACTGGCTGCCGGCTGAGGACCATCTTGGAGAAAAAAATTCTCCTAGGGATATTACCCACAAAATGGTGGGTAACAAGTCAAACATTTGGTGCAAGTTTTTGATGCCAGCGGTCAGAACACATTGAATCACATTTAGTGAAGATACGATTGGCAACATGGATGTTGAATACAATATCAAACGTAAATATATAGATCGATATTTATGTGAGGTGACTCCGAGGATCTTGGCCAATGAATAAATATAGATGCAGAATCTACGTGCGACCAAAAGTGTGGAGAATGATTTGTAGGGTATGCTATTTGTTATAGCTGCCATCATTAAACACACTGGGTTGGGGGTAGATGCATGCGCTCTTGTGAGAGCAATGCTGTAATACCTAATATTATTAACAATGTCGGAGAACAGTTACACTTTGACGACAGAGTAATGTTTGCAAAAAAACTCACTGTGAGAAAAGACTTATGACAAAACTGTATGTGACTTTGTATGCTTGTAGTAATAAAATAATTGTTTTGACAGAGATTGACAGTTTTGGAGGGATTGTTTTTGCAGAGAATTTCAAAAGTCTGGGAGTGATTCCTTGGAACAAATCTGCCACAATAATTGTACATTCATGATTGATTTGATCTGTTGAATTTTGTTGAAGGCATTATCGTGAAACCAATTCAAGGATATCATTAGACATCTTGTTTACCTATATAGCATGCCAACTACTTAGAATATATATACAAAGCGGTAAGGAATACTGAAGGATGTTTGACAAGAAATTGTAGTTCTCTTTATATCTGTTCAGTATTATCAATACTTGCAGCAAGGACAAAGGACTATCATTCTCTACGTTCACTATATCACAAGCAATGAGAAGGTTTTTTTGTTTTTTTTGTGTTTGGGTTTCATCAAGATATCAGTTGCAACATTACATTTCAAAGGTTTTTGCATTCAGTAGTTGGTTCACCTACAACAGTATTCAGTTTGGATAGCTCTTGCAACAGTAAGGATCTCTCTCTCTCTCTCTCTCTATATGTATATATATATATATATATACACACACTTGCCAGGATTGATTGATTCTAAGTGAGAAGAAAAAGAACAGAATTGCAGTGGCACTCCTTTAGCAAGAAAGAAAATTGCAGTTGAACACTTATGTTGCATTGAACATCTTCAAGACATTGCTTCATAAATAGCTCCAGGGGTGGTTTTGCAGTTTGTTTGCCTCACTTCCAGAAGTCTTCAGTATCACTATAGCTGTAAGTGTTCTGTCAAGTCAAGCATCAGAAGTCTGGGTTTTATTACCTTCATTATCTTACAACTGTCTCATCATTCTTGAAGTTGGTACAATGAAGCAGAATTGAGCTGATGAATTAGATACTGATATGTGATCTGATGAGTTGGGAATGTTGTTATTATTTGATCTCATGAGCCAAGTTATTAAATGTTCAATACTTGATAATATTGACTTGTGGCTACTAGTTTGATGCACTGCAGCTAGGGTTTGTTGCAACAACCTATGATACTATCTGCAGTTGGGCATCAGTCAGATTGGTGGCATTTAGGGTTATGCTTGTGGAAGTACAATATCGCAGTTTGTGATACCAGAGCAGAGAAAGTGTTGAATTTCCATGACCTTGGGTCTAGGTTAGAGTCTTGAAATCACTGATGCTACCAAACCAAGAATCTCAACCATAAACTACTTTGCACAGCCGAAATATAAAGCAGTAAATCACGTATGCACAAATATATGCGGTTTTTAACAAAATTGTACAATATGTGCAATCCCAATCTTCGTTATATTAAACCAAATCTGAATAATACAACAGTCTATGGTATACAAGATTCAATGACAAACTTCGTTACGCAACTTCGATGTTGTATCTTGTCCTGCCTGTCCTTCGCTCCCATACTGCTCACTAGGAGTGCCTTAGTCCATCTAGGCCACTACACATCGAGACTTCAAGAGGGTTTCCTTCTAACAATGCCGCAAGTCACTTCTGCTACATGGGCTCATCAACTGCTCTCTAGGCTGGCCAATTCCCGAGCTTCAATCTGCCTTCTAGTAGCCTCTTTCATCCATCAAAGAGCTACTCATAAGGATGCAATCTTTCACCCAATCACGCACCAAAAACGTCCTTCTTGTCTGCTGCTCTAGGGCTACTTTGGGTAGCCAACACACTGCCCTCCAATCAGATCTATGGCACCCAATCCAACCACTGCTGATTTTGCTCCTAGGATGACATTTCACCACCACGGAATGTCATCCACATGGCACCAATAGGCTGCTGCAATCACGATCCAATCCGGTCACACACTTGATCCAATACACCTCTCCAAAATGTTGATGTCCTCTTGTTGCACTTACTGTCACTGCATCACTGGTTAGGGCACACCACACTGCCCTCTACCCAACACACAGTCAACAATGCAAGCCTTCTAAGGCCGCAGTTCACCAAGGGAAGGTGCATCCACTCCTACGCTGCCCCTGTCTGCCTTGTTTAACCCCAAACACAACCCTAGAGATGACCCAACCGTTGGCTATGGCCTGCGGCCTAGCACAACAGCTGTTGTAGGCCTTCGCCCCCCTCCAAAACTCCACCAAACAACCCTAAAACAACAACGACTTGCTCCTTATCTCCTTGGCCCAAACAACCCTTCAATCTGGTTCTTAAACAACACCAACAAGCCCTTGAGACAACCCGCTATCTCCTACAACTCTCAACTTCTAACCCAAAAATGCCCATGCTGCCCTAGGCCTCCTTCACACTGCTTCTCGGCCTCCTAATATGGCTGTGACTTCCTTGAAATTTCGGAGCTCCTCTTGGTGATGTATTGCCACACTTGGATGCTCTAACAATGATCTTTCACCCTCTATTTATAGAGTAAATGAGGGACTCCAACGAATCTCGAAGAGACACATCTATTGTGATTGTTTACACCAAGCCTACATGACTTGACAACCAATAATTACCTTGTCAACTTCAAAAATTCATTTCTCTCTAACGACAACTCGGAATTGGATGATTCTCGATGCCTTGGAATCGTCTCGCCGAGCACTATCATCCTCATCCATCACATGTCGATTTTCATCATGGTTTTGACCCAAATCACGATGGGTGCAAAACCTCCACTTGGGTTCCAAGCCCATAAGCTGCCCTTGTGGTGCTTTGCCCTCCAAACCCTGAACCATAGGGCTTGGAGTACCTCCCAAGCTACACATTCAATAGAAAGTACATGTCATTGGGTCGGTGGATTGAAAGTACTACTGCTTGAGTGAATAACAGATATTTCTATATGACTAACATTGTTGGTCACAATTGTGTGGCTAGGGTTTACATTAACAATAAGTGTTTGATGTGCAGAGGCAGATTTGATTGACAGAGTTGTGTTGTAGTTCTATTGTATTGTAGTTCTTTGTATTG
Organism: Pinus taeda; assembly: GCA_000404065.3. Classification (NCBI taxonomy): domain Eukaryota; kingdom Viridiplantae; phylum Streptophyta; class Pinopsida; order Pinales; family Pinaceae; genus Pinus; species Pinus taeda. The sequence continues at coordinate 60,710 of APFE030505110.1, forward strand.
ATTCAGACCACAGGTGGATCTAGTCTGAAAATTGTGAAACATGGTCCATCTATGTGAGTTGAAGTGTGGAGCCTTTAGGGCAAGTGGCAACTTGTTGATTAGGGTGGTAGGGTGGTGCACAGTGTTGTTTCCGCTTGTCACACACACCTAAGTTAGTGAGAAAAGCCCTTAACCCTACAAGGTGTGGTTGGTAGCAAAGCTTAGAGATGGGGCTCTCACCTATTCCCAACTTGCTCTGTTTAAGCTCTCTCCTAGGCAAGCTAAGGGGGATGGTCCCTAAATGAAAAGGTAAGTTAAAAAGGTGATGTAAGGTTTCTAGGAGATGTCAAAGTTAATTTGGATTACTTGAGATTATGAGCAAATATAATGAGCAATATGAAATTAAATAACCATCAACATGTTGATTTGGGGTAGCATTGGATGTGCTCTAGCCACGAAATTTGGTGGAGAGGTTGGGGCACATGAGATCTCCAATACCCAGAAAGGGTTTGGGCAGATTCTAAATAGATGAGGAGATATTAAAATAATTAATATTTTTAATGGAGTCTCTAAGTCTAAACTTAGGGAAAATAAAATATTAATGTGTATTAATATGAATCTGTGTTAGAATGGTCCAAAAGACATGGATCAAGCCAGATCTAATCTTAGTCGTTGATTAGAGACTTAATCTCGGTCGTTGAGACGTCAATAGGAAAAGTATAAGAGGAGGCTTAAGGGTCACTTGGAGAGCACACCTGAGTGATCAATCATTCTATTCTTTAGGGTGGAGTTTGCTAAGAGAGATAGAATCAGTGATCGGGAGAGCAGCTGAGGGGCATTGAGTATAGAGAAACAGAGAAGGCAGAGATTGTGTTGGGAGAGCACCACAACAGCCAAGGAGAGTGACGCAGAGCTAGCAAACGCTCACGAAGGGCCAGCCAAGTGTTGCGTAGAGCACTAGAGAGGCCAGTATGTCTGACGTAGAGGCCCAGAAAGTTGACACAGGTCCTCCTGGGGCTGACGCAAGCCAAGAAAGGTTGAAGTAGGGCCAGCGTGAGACAGAGAGGGGCTGACGCAATCCAGATTGGGTAGACGCTAGGGTTGCACAGTAGTTTTGTGTTGAGGAGCTGTCGGAAGGATTTTCTGGGGTTTCGGCCATGAGATTTCTCTCAAACTATGAGGTATAGTTGCTAAGGAAATTCTTTGTTGGGTAGGCTAGTTTTGGCACCCAGATTGTACTCAGATATTGCTTAATAAGAAAACCCTCAGATAGTTGCACCGGTTTTCTCGCATTGGGTTTTTCCAGGGACATTGGTCCAGAAATAATGGTGTCATGTGGTGTGTTTGTTCTTGTTTCTTTTAGTTGCTAATCTGTAATATGTTGAGTATGCGTTCGTGTTTATTTTCAGTATTTACTTTGTAAAAACTTGTTAAAGAAAAATAACAAGTAGGTAGGAATAAATCAGAAAAAGTGCATGAAGGGTTTCTAAACTAAGTAAACTTAGAAACTTCAACATGGTATCAGAGCGTGATTGCAGATCACAGGAGGACTAAAAGACATCAGCCGAGCGGGGCAATAGCAGTAGAAAACAACTCTCCTGATGTGACAAAAGATGTTTCTAGCAGCGCAGAAGCCATGAAGTGTGACGCAGAGCCAGCCAAAGCTACGCAGAAGAAATCGAGAGCTGCACAGAGCCTGAGAGAGGCCAGCGTTGCTAACGTAGAGGGCCAAACGGCTGACGCAGGGCATCCCAGGGCTGACACAGAGCCAATGTGAGGCAGAGAGGGGCTGACGTAGTTCACAGAGAGGCAGTTGTTGGAGTCTAGAAGGCTGTAGAAATATTGCAGAGTGGAGCTGGTGAGAAATTGTAGTCAGAACAGTACCTGACAGAGCAGCGCCAGAGGAGTTGTTACCGAAGGTTTCTAGCTGAGGAACCTGGATCAGCAGTGCAGTTGCACAAGACGATCAGAGTAGGGGGCATCTCGACAATCAACAAAAGGATTTCTAGGAGGGAAATCAGGACTTAGAGGGAGTCCATAAGAGAACTTCCAGACGAGGAGTAGAGACTCAGAGGAGTCGAACAGAGAACTTCTAGGAGGGAAGTAGAGGAGCATCATGGCACTACACGAGGTAAGAGACTAGGATAGGCTGGATGGAGCATTGAACTTCGCAGTCTGGAAGGCCAGAATCTTATCAATGCTTGATAGGAATTGTGTCAAGAACTTCGCCTTGAAGGTTATACCTATCCCAGTCGACACCAATGATAACGACAAGTATGAGGAGGTGATGGCTAGGGCCAAGTGCATTATCCTTGACGGGGTCAAGGATCATGTAGTACCACATATAGTCGAGAAGGAAACGGTAGTTGAGATGTGGGAGGCTCTTAAGAACCTGTACCAGCATACTTCTGTGTAGAGAAGAATGCTGCTCGAGAACCAGATGAGGTTGTATCAGATGAAGAAGGGTCAATCGATTGCCACCTTCGTCAGAGGAATGAATGAGATCCGAGACCAGTTGACTGCTATAGGAGCGACATCGGATCAGGAGCTTATGGTGAGGACAACCCTGAATGTTGTCTCAGAGGATCGGGAAGTGTTTGTCTAGAGTATCCTGGGAAGAGGGACTCTCCCACCTTGGGATGAGATGCGGGCAGCTCTTCGCCAGGAAGAGTTCAGACAACAATCAAAGACAGGTAGCAGTAGCAAAGGGATCAAGGTCAAGGAGGAGGAGGAGGATGTGGCCCTAGCATCTGAAGGAAAGCAGGAGAAGCGGAAGAGGAAAGATTTCTTCAAGATCAAGTGCTTCCACTGTGGGGAGATGTGTCATTATGCGACCCTGTGCCCAAGGAAGAAGAGTAAGTGAGAATCTTTCGAGACTAAGGCAGTGCCAGCACGGGCAAAGAAGGAAGTGTTGACAGACGATGACTGTGCCATGAGAGTGCACACGCACCACTCGAGTGGAAGTGGAGAGACATCAAGCTATAATCAGATGGATTACAGGCGATGAGGGGTAGGATCCTTGAGGTACCCAACCTCTTGGATTAGACCTTGCTACAGGAGCTCCGACGAGGAGTAGCAAGATTGGCTGAGTGGGTAGAGACGGATGCGGATGGAGCGGCAGAGAGAGCTACGGTGCAGGAGTCCCAAGACAACGCAAAGATAGCAGGCTGCAGCATTGCGAGAGGCACAGGAGTATTGCACTAGTGCAGGATGACACAACAATGTGTGCAACGGTGCGAAATGCAGGGAGGTGTTGCAGTAACGCAAAGGTCAGAGAGAGGGAGCACTTGTCAGCGGCAGAGGGAGCTTCAACATCAGTGGGTGTTTCTAGCCCAACAGGGAGGTCAGTTAGGAGATCAATTACTTACTCCTCAATAATTGAGTTGCAGTGCAGTAGTAGGCAGCACAATGCAGCATGATGAGAGGAGGTGCAGTGCGGATGCAGTGCTGGGAGAAAGGACCAGCAGCAGCACGGATGCAGAGCGAACTGTCGTACAGAGGCAACAATGGCAGTGGCAGAACTATGGGCAGCAGTACAGGAGGCAACAATGCAGAGGCCTAGCATTAACACAGGTGCTCATGCCGGATGATCAGAGTAATACTCAATGAGGTGTATTTCTAGAGCACAATCCTCGCTAAGAGGGAGTGTTGATTTGGGGTATCATTAGATGTGCTCTAGCCATGAAATTTGGTGGAGAGGTTGGGGCACATGAGATCTCCAATACCCAGAAAGGGTTTGGGCAGATTCTAAATAGATCAAGAGATATTAAAATAATTAATATTTTTAATGGAGTCCCTAAGTCTAAACTTAGGAAAAATAAAATATTAATATGTATTAATATGAATATGTGTTAGAATGGTCCAAAAGATATGGATCAAGCCAGATCTAATCTTAGCCGTTCATTAGAGACTTAATCTCGGCCATTGAGATGTCAACAGGAAAAGTATAAGAGGAGGCTTGAGGCTTACTAGGAGAGCACACTAGAGTGATCAATCATTTTATTCTCTAGAGCGGGGTTGGCTAAAAGAGATAGAATCAGTGATCGGGAGAGCAGTTGAGGGTCATTGAGTACAGAGAAACAGAGAAGGTAGAGATTGTGCCCGGAGAGCAACGCAGCAACCAAGGAGCGGACGCAGAGCCAGCAAGGGCTCACGCAGGGCCATGCGGAGGCAACTAAGTGGCACAGAGCACCAAAGAGGCCAGCGTGTCTAACACAGAGGCCCAGAAAGCTGATGCAGGGCCTCTTGGGGTTGATGCAGGCCAAGAAAGGATGACGCAGGGCCAGCGTGAGATAGAGAGGGGATGACGCATTCATATTGGGCAAATGCTGGGGTTGCAGAGAAGTTTTGTGCCGAGGAGCTGCCGGAAGGATTTTCTAGGGTTTCAGCTAGGAGATTTCTCTCAAACTGTGAGGTATAGATGCTAAGGAAATTCTCTGTTAGGTAGGCCAGTTTTAGCATCCAGATTGTACTCAAATATTGCTAATAAGAAAAAGTTGCACTGGTTTTCCCGCATTGGGTTTTTCCAGGGACATTGGTCCAAAAATAATGGTGTCTTGTGGTGTGTTTGTTCTTATTTCTTTTAGTTGTTGATCTGTAATATGTTGAACATGCACTAGTGTTTTTTAGTATTTACTTTGTAAATAACTTGTTAAAGAAAAATAACAAGTAGGTAGGAATAAATCAGAAAAAGTGCATGAAGGGTTTCTAAACTAAATAAAGTTAGAAACTTCAACACAACACATGAATCAAAGATGAGCATATAAGACTAATGCCTTCAATATTGCTTGAAAATAAATAACACTTGCTCTAAAATGAAATGTTTCAAAGTGAAATACAAGTAACCCTGCCAATCAAGAAGATGTCAGCAAGATTTAAAATTTCTTCCAACGAAATGCTTCTAAAATATGATCATTCACAATGCTAGAGGATGTAAGGAGGCAATAAAATTATGAAACAAGCTAAAACTTCACTTTGCAAAATAAACAATATGGTGCTTTCCCTAGTGAGATAATCAATTCAAAACATTTTCATCATGACAAGTATATAAATAATTTGCAAGTAAAATAGCTTGAAAAGTAAAGTATCTTAATATGAAATGCACTTAAATAAGGTTAGATGCAGTTATCTTGGTTAATTTTAAGCTAGATCCCTAGTCTAGGTGAGAGATCTTCCTCTTGAACTCTTGCCAAAGGGTAAAAATTGGGGTGATTGTAAGAAAAAGAGCCGAGGACACAACAATGTCGTTAACGATACCCTTCCCCTCAGTCTTATGGGCCAGCATGTGCTTTCGTTCCTACAAGGGGACAAACCACCTCCATAATTGCAGGGTCATACACTTTTTACCTTACTTTGTACTAGCTGGAAATTTTTTCCAAGAAAGTCTTTTCCCTTAATGTTATCAACCAAGCTTATGCTTGAAGGTAAATTAGAAATGCAAGATAATCTAAAATGCTTAAATGAATGCAAATAAGTTTTCCCAAAGAAATATTAAATTTGCAATGCTTCAAAGTAGAGAAAGGGTGCTCAACGATATACTTCAAATATAACTTTCAAATGGAGATTAGTTTGTAAGTAAATTAGAATGATGTAATTAATTTACTTGAGAAACAAAGTTGTTTCAAGCAGACAATAGAATGCTCCAATACTCAAGATAACAATGTAGCAAACTTAATTTAATAAATGAAATGGAGTTTTGAGGTTGTGTTAATTCCCAAAATTTACCATGTGTGAATGAGTATTAGCAAATGGAAAGTGCATGCACGAGAAACTAAATTGTGAAAGTTAAGAATGCAAATCAATCCACCCACAAGAATCCTCTTTCTAAATGAGGAGGTTGGATACCAAGGGACGAATCCCAAGCTCCCTCAAGCCGAAAAAGATTATTTTATTAGAGGTATTACAATGAGGAGAAGGCCTTATAAGGCTGCCCAAAAGATGAAGGAGAAACTTTTACATAATTAGAACTATAGATGTTAGATTATCTTTCTTGTACAATGTGAAAATTTGGCAATCGAAGTAGCTAGTGAGACCTCCTCGAAATCTGAAAATTACAAGGGGAAAATCAGCCTTAAGAGGCCTATGGCCTAGCTTTATGTGCAACTTTCAAATGAACTCGGCCTTGCAGAAAATGAGGGACTCCAAATGCTCACGACCTCCTTGGGAAATGATCCAATCATACGCCAATGGGTCTTGAAAACACTTGTTATGAGTTTGTAGAAAATGTCCCTCAAAAATATGCTCCAAATGAGTTATCAAATCCTCCAAATATGGGTTGGAAAACAAGAAAAATATTAGCGGACAAAAATCAGATAGATGAAGTGTATATGTACAATCATAGTTTACAAAGGACTAAGCTAAAGAGTGTCAGTAAACTCTCCCCTTTGATTAACCATTTTAAACTCTTTGATGGCAAATGAAAGCAATTGGAGCACAATGTTTAATAAAAGTGATTTAAATTTAAAAGTACTTGGCTTGTGTACAAGCTATGTCCCGAAACCCTTGCAAAACCACTTTGTAAGATAAGATTATGAAGGCTTAAAGAACAAATGAGAGCTCCTTTGGGAATGTATTAAGATTGGGTTGGTCTCTCCAAGGACTTCCCCTCACACTTGATTCTTTGATCTCAACAAGATGTTCCATCTACAAAACTTCAATAAAAAATTAGTTCCATATAGATTTAGCAATAAACAATGATATGAAACTCTAAAGATTTATTTGAAACCAACTAGAGCATTTTATACCTAGAGCGTACTTCTAAATTAAATGTCAATGCAACATAGCTCTACATTAACAAATCCACAAGAGCATTTGGAATCAAATTAGATCAAAACGTGAGTAAAATGAATTATACCAATTATCAACAATTCATCACTCCAAAAGGAGGAACACCTCATGAATGAAACCCCAAAGTCTTTATTGATATTTCTGAAAGTGTACAAGGCAAAAACATTTTCGCAAACACAATAGCTAGTAACAATCATTACATAGTGAGATCCCATAACTCTGTTATATAGAAGCTTGGGAGCCAATCCCAAGGTAAATAGTGACAATCCCAAGACAAATAGGTGAAAATCCTAATGCTCCTTCATGCAAATTCGAATTTCCCAAGTGGTAACTTGATTTCTTCCTTAGAGGCCCACGCAATCCTTGATGAGGGAGCTCGAATTAGATGAGAGGACATGTGGGAGAGTGAAGTGGAGTGGTAGGAGACCACTCTCCACCTCACTCTAGTAAACTCTAATCCAATCTCAGGTTAACTCATGATATCTCCTTGAAGCTCGAGTTAACTTCCTTAAATCGTGGATCTTGTCACTAGAACTCGTTGTTTTCTCCACACAAAAAAATGATTTTCTTGATTTGTGGCTTATGTGGAGTCCACATCACTTGGTAACTCAACTTTGACCTTTAGATGAATTTCCACCTCATGTCCACATCATTTGAGTATGTGTGGATATTTATTTTTCTCGATTTATTTAGTTGATGAGCTAATTTATTGCCACATTTTCCAAAAAACTTAGGAAAAGTGGGTTTTGAAGGTTTAGAACTAATTTTTTATCCCTCAAAGTGTGTCGTAGAAGAAATTTGAGGGTGATAGGTGTAATTTTGAGCACACATACCTCATACAATTTCTTTAGACATCTCTTATTACATTTTACATTCATATTTTATTTAAATTTCTGCCTCGCAAGAAATTTAAAAAATTAAAAAATTGGCCCCTAGACCTAATCAAATTCCTCAAAATTTTACGAGTGATCTAGTATGGTAATATACAATGACTCTAGAGACTAGCACTTACCCAAGGCCTCACCATCAAGCCACACTCTGACTTTGGGGTTATGCTTGGAAGAAAAAAATTAATTAATTATTAAGTCCCCCCCGTAAGCACCTAATAATGAACCAAGTGAAAAAAACCTCCCAGAGTAAACTCACTTGATGATAAGGTCCTAAGTTACCTAGGCCTGTTACATGACTCAACTCATGATACTAGCATCACTTTACATCATCCCCATAGGGCTTGTGGAATCTGAGTACATCAGAAGAAGATGAGAAGAAGAAACAAGGTTGAAAAACTCTGATGATACAGTGAATTCTGATGGTGCATGAAGCCTTTGATACATCCTCGGGCATGGAGTCGTCAAAAAAATTTCAGGTTCAACTTTAGTGGTTAACACACGGCAGGAGAGTGGAGTCTCCTTCAGGTCAAAGACTTAGAACACATCAAGGTGGTAGGGTGGGTCGATACTTGCACAGGATTCGGGAGCATCGTTTCAGTTGAAGATGATAAAACACATCCAAGTTTGAATGCTTCATTGAAGACCAATCATCACAAAGCTAGGGTGGTAGGGCGGTGTTACAAGACAGGTTGTAGCCTGTCGTGGGGGTCAGAGCATCCAACCATTTGCAACTGGTGAATCGTCTCCATTCAGTTGTAGTTGCTAAACCATAGTAGGTCATAGCCTACTGGGGGTCAGAGCCTCCATCCAGTTGGTGTTGGTAAAACGAATCTCCATAGTTGTATTCACGGAGTTTGGGGCTTCCTTGTGCGATTGCACTAAAATGATGTACTGAATTAAATATAAAAAGCATTTTGTGGTTTTCTCTCACATTAGGTTTCCACGTAAATCTTGTGTGTATTGTCTTTACTACTGCACATTGTTTAATGGTGTTGTTTATTGTTTTTGTTATCTGATACCGATTGATGTGAACTTAATGCCCTGAAGATTAAATTAACTAATTGGTAAGAAATATTGATTCACCCCCCTCTCAATATTTCCAACACATAAGTACCCGATTGCAAAATTATCAAAGTACCTTTTGAGAGGAAGCCCACCTTCATTCATGTGCTCATACGAGATGGGTGAGAGGCATATGGCTGACGCAAGTGGAAGAGATATAATGGCATATCATCAACTAGTGGTGGTTATCACTGGTTGTTGGCTATGTGGTTGACCGACTGGCTGTCACGAATAGAAGAAAAGTTTTCTCCTATAGGGTTATCCATTTTGGTGTGTAATAGGCCTATTAGTACTTTTTTGTTCGAATTCTACTTTGAGTGCATCAAAGAGCTCTCTTATAGTCATACATTTTCTCTACTGAGGGATAGAGATTGAGATCACCACAACTTACTTTGGGAGTACAGTTCATGGGACCTCCCTATAAATTGACACAGGCCCTACCACCTCTACTCGGTAAAGGGTATGGTTCCCTGGCCGTCATCGAGAGATAGTGCTTCCAGGTATAGTTCTAGCACATCTCGACTAAGCTATATCTCATGAGGGAAATTATGAAACCCACAATTCTTTATGGCTTCGAGATTTGGGGATCAAGCTTGTTGTAGACATACTAGACTAGGTTGGAAGGAGCACAAATCTTGCTTCTTATGTGCATCATTTGATGTAAGTGGATGGTTTCACAGCCCACCATTTTGGCAAACTTTGATGTGCACTCTTTCCACCTCAAGGTGATTTTCCTTTTGGTTTATTTCCTTCATAGAGTCTAATCTCTCAAATTTTCTCCCATTGGGAGAGAGACATATCTCTATCTTGCACTTTGCTTTGTGGAGACTCTCGCTTTAGATCCTCCCTTAGGATGGGCATGAGGTTGGTTCTCAGAGGCATATCGACTTCTCTATTCAATTATTATCTCCCTAGAGCACCTCCGCCCATTCAGATTCTCCCTTGATGCATCGAGCCATCTCTTGCAGACTATACATGAATTGAATTAGGCTATTAGAGAGGACATCTATACATTGTACATTTTGGTGACCTAAACAACGCCATTGAAAAGATTGGACTTGAAGATGTCTTTCTACCTGGAGCACTTTTTGGAGTTGCGGGATGCTATCATTTTTTCCCATCTTATATGCACAAGCATTGTATGCACTTGCTGAGGATCCTTTTTAGATAGCTCCAAGTCGATTCCCATCAACTCCGGATAGAGACAAATAGCTGTATACAATGATTTGATAGGGTCTACTAGGTTTTCCACCTTCATGAGCTAGAGACAGGGATGCACCTTATTTTTGGTGCACTCTAACCTATGCGATTAGAGGATGCTATCCCTTCCTTTATAGAGTCTGAGGGGACTCCCTCTATACTTTCTTCCGGTACCAAGATCCTCTTCATTAGGGAGATATTCCCCTAGAAATATCAATTCCTACACATCATGCCCTACCCTAAGATGACTAGACTGATCACCCCATACTTCTCTTTTGATTCGCCAGATAAAAGCAACAAACGATAGGCAGCGTTTCAAAGTGCACCAAATAACAGGATGGTGATACCTCGAGTCGTTCTTTAGCCTCTACCTCTAGGAGGCCAATTGATATTATTGAGATCGGTCCAGAGGTACTAGTTTGTACAATATGCCACATGTTCTCAAAGCATTAGAGAGATCAACTTTAGACAAATTTAGAGTAGTTTGGCTCTTGCATGTTCGACTACCTCTTAGACTTAGTGTAGCAACAAAAGATGCATTCAAATTTTTCTTCATTTGACCTTGAATGTTGGGAGTGTCCCTCACTCGTACATCCCTGCCAGGTTCATATAGTTGGATCCTCCCCAATGGTTCTAGAGGACTTCTACAACAAGCCAATTCCCTATGCACCCTCCTTGCCCTTGACCATCAGACTCAAGAGACCTTGAGATCATTGGCCCCATCATATGATCTCTCTCTTTTGACAGGTTCTTGAGTTGTGCATCTTTTCAGTCTTGGATAACTTCACTTAGTGTTTTGTATCATCGTACTTTTGTCACAGTTTTATACATATGTTGTAATGTTATATTGTAGGTTTTTTTTTTTCGACATTTTCTAGGAGTTGTGTTTGCACTCCCACGGTATTCATATTGGCTATACTCTTTAGTCGCATTGACCTATTTTTGTTGTCATTTGTAAGATATTAATATGATTATCTTATCTATTGGGGCCTTTCTCTAAGTTTTATTTGCTAATTTTTCAACTTAATGCATTCCCTCTTTTGGCACATAAGTCACTCATATTTTTTCTTACCCTTTGGCATAGTATTTGAGGAGCTAGTTGAGCCTTGAGTTGACTAGGGAGACTATTTACCATGCACCCTAGGGCTTTGACCCTCCATCTCGTCCACCTTATCCACTCATGCACAAATCCCTAGGTGTTGCATTCCACTATGAAGATATATCTAGCTCATCCATAACCTTTTTCACTTGAGTTGATTTGGTCAAAGGGCACCCATTTGCACATATTTCGAGATTACTTGATATTGTTGAAGACTCATTTGAGCAACTATCAATGGTGCCCCTTCTAGGGTGATATCTTCAAGATTGGCTTGGTTAAAGTGGGCATAAATGGACATTCTTGAAAGGCACACTCATTCTCTCTCTTCTAGGTCGAATTTTTGCATTGTGAAGGTTTAAATGTAAACCAAAAGCACAATTATGTGTTTAGTTCATTCAAAGTGGTCCACAATGCACAAGCACCAAAGGCACACTTGCTAAAGGATTGTTTTAGAGCTTTGTTGGGTCCAAGGGTTATTAGAAAGAGCACTGAAGCATAACACTTGGCATTGGCATATGTTTCTAGAAGAGCAAGCTCATAAAGGATTGTTTAGAGCTTTGTTGGTCCAAGGGCTTTTAGAAAGAACACTCAAGCATTACATTTGGCATTGTCATATGTTTCTAGAAGAGCGAGCTCATATATAAAGTCTTATGCATGGAAAACCACTCATTTTCTTGGAATTTCACCTTCCTCAAATAATATTATGATTTGGAGGTGGTTGTTTCTAGGAAAATATCTTCGTCATCGAAGTTTACACTTGGTATTCATGCACACCTATTGGAAATTTGGCCTACCTATTTGACCATATCTTTTATTATTATTTTGCACATGAGAAATATCATCCAAATCAGTGATGATAATATTGGCGAGATATCGCCGATAATCGAAAATATCGCGATATTTCCGAGATATCGTCGATATCTCGGCAAAATATCGTGAGACGATAAAAAATATCACTGGGCATGTTATGCCGCGGCTAGAAAAAGGAAAAATTATTTTTTTTCTTCATTTCTGTTTTTGAGTGTTGGAGAAGGAAGGGGAAGAGTTTTGTGGTGGTTGTCAAGGAGGGATTGAGGATCAAACAATAATTATCATTTATCACCACCAACTAAGATTTTTTTGTGGATCAAAGATTGAAGAACAGCGAGACAAATTTCATTTCTTCCATTAAGAGGTATGTTCTTAAAAACCTCTATGTTGATGATTTTTTCATAGATTTAGGGTTATGCTTGCTTGCCTTTTTGCCTACCAACATTTTGTTTCTTTGTTTTTTTTCCATTTGTTATGATTTTCATGCCCATGAGCCAATGCAAGGGTTTTCTCCATATTTGGACAGTAAGCTTCATTTTTTTTTTTTTGAACTTTCTTATGCACCCTCTTATTGCCATTTTTCATTCACATTGCAAAATGCAAATAATGTAGTAATTTTTTTTAAATGAGGTGGTTATTACTTATTATTTTTTGTGTTGGGGGTTTTAATGCCAATTTTTTGTTTTTTTGTGCCCTAGGCTTGAATTAGTTCACTACAAATGTCAAATATGCCAAAAGCCTTGGACCCATTTTGGGAGTATGGGGAGGCTGTTGGTGGGGCAAATTGGGCATATATGTCATGCAAATTGTGTAAGACCAAGATGTTAGGAGGGGTTACGCGATTGAAATACCATCTGGCTAGATTCCCTGCACATGATGCAGATGTAATGCCTTGTATGGTTTCTAGTGCGGAGGTTATACCAAAAGCTCTTGAAGCAATTGTTGAACAAGACAGAAAGAAAGCTGCTAGGGAGAGGCCACTAGTCTCAGATAGATAACTTCTAGTTTTATTTGTTTTGCTACATATAAGTTTATAACTCATGATGATGAAATACTTTTAAAGTTTTATATATGTGATGTTATTTTGTTTGAGTCCTTGATTGGACAATTATCAGGGATCAACAGGATATGTGATGTTATTTTGTTTGAGTCTGTGATTGGACAATTATCAAGGATCAGCAGGATTTGGTATCGCCTTTGAAGTTTGATGTATCATTTCTATTTGACATCATATATATATCAATGCTTTCTTCATATTTATGTGCCAATGTGTTTAGTTCATGTTGTTTTTGCTTTATATGTTGAAAAATCTGAAGAAAAAAATGAATATATTATGCATTTTTTATGCTTGCCTATATTTGCCGATATTTTCGCCGATATTTCTGATAAGATGTTTTTTAGACCCTCGCTGAAATTTTGCCGATACCGATATTATCAACACTGATCCAAAATATTAGCTTTGCATGAAGATAGGGTGGAAGAAGGTGACATGTGGCTTTAGAATCGTCTAGAATATTTGTATTTGAGAACTTTTCTATGGACTCTTTACCTAATTTTCCCACTTAGGTAATAGTTGGAAATATATATATATATATATATATATATTATATATATATATATATATATATATATATATATACTATATATATATATATATAGTATATATATATATTTTTTTCTTGGAGAAGCTCATGAGGAAATAATATTTCTTTGAAGAGAAGTTAGAGCTAGAATCTATATAAGGATTTACTCTCTCCATTTGTAAGATGGATTTGATTAGCACGAATAAAGGGAAGAAGCTTGTGTCACCTTTTCACAGCTATTGTGTAATCTTGTCGCTTCTTTAATGTATAGTTCAAGGGGGTTTGATATTGCAAGTCTTTATTGAGGAAGGAACTATTGCAAATCAAGCAATGTAAGTGAGGTATGATTTGTAATCTATTTCATTTCTTTGTGAAATTTTGGGCTAGATCTATTGTATTTGGAGTGGATATATTAGGGTTTTACTTCCTTACCCAAGGTTTAGTTTGGAAGTTTAAGTTTGTAATACTTGAGTTAAATTCTTTAGGATTAGCCTCCTTGTGACTCTTCCATATTTTAGATTTCTTAGTTTGATGCTCACTAAGGAATTTTCCACCATGTTTGGGGACTTTAGACATCAAAGATAAGATGAGAGATACTCAAGGGTAGGTTAGACCCTATATCCCAAGCAAAGATATGCATTGTTTTCCTGTTGATTCATCAACCCAAACCCATCTTTTACATTTACATCATTTTCCCATAACAATTATGGCTAGGTTCTCTTTACTCCTACTTCTACTACACAACATGAGGCTACTTAACCTATAGGGTAACCCCCCTTGACTAGAAAACTTTCTGTGTGTCTAAAGTGCAAGGGAGAGTTGGTGAGGTGACAATGTTCAACCTCTCGAGTTCTACAAGTCTAGTACCCATCTTTGGGACTTTCAGCAAGGCACTGGTTTTTGTGGTAACACTCCCCAATTATCTTCTATATGTTAAATCACTTAACAATTTCAACATTCCGTTATGTCAAATAAGCATGACAAACTAGTGTGGGAAATTGACAAACCAAGAAGATAATGGATGCTAAAAATAGAACCTGTAATTGAGACAATTTTGGATAGCTGGAAACTTTATATATATATATATATATATATTATATATATATATATATATATATATAATGAAGTAGATGAACATCCCATAGTCTCATTCTGAGGCTAGTACAGTCCGCTAGCTTTCCAAAACCCTAGCTAGGAAAAACCATGGAAAACCATAGCCTTACGAAAGATCCTCCACAAAATATTTATCACACTAGCAAGATGTTTCCTCTCTCCTCTTTGGCAAGTAACACCTAGCGTTCAATCACAAAACCATAATCTCCAAGACTCGAAGGCATGTAATCATAACCCTAGTATGTAGGATACTCAAAGTGCCCCAAGAAACCATGGCACAGACAAGAGAGATAATTCATAAAGAAGAAAACCTAGGAGAGAGATAAAAACACTCTTCTTACCACATCCTTTGTAGGTTCTCCTCATGAAAACTTAGTGATTCATCTCTAAACTTAAGATGAACAACAATGATTGAGTGAAAGAAATGACACTTTCCTTATTCCATATATAAGAGAGGTAAAGGAGGCTAACAATACATAAGTGGGCCTAAACCCTTACAAGCAACCTCTTACAAATGAGTAGGTCCACACATGTGAAATGCTACACTCCAAGGATACACATGTTAAGCTCCATGGTGATGATGCTACACAAGATGTGTCCACACTCCACCACAAGCCCACACAAACACCATTACTCCTTCCAAGCTATGTGCTTATCCAAGTCCACTTCACCTACATGATCACTATTGTAACTTGGGCATCCCTAATTCAACTCTATGCCTCCATTCAAGCATCCAAGCAACCTAATGCCATGTATGGCTCAATGCCCCCCTTCAACATGTCAAATGCTTTTCCTCAAGTGTGCAAGCCATCCTTCACGCAACATGCCATCACAAGGTCTCCAACTCGCCAAAGAAGAAAGCCACATAAGCATGCATTTGAAGTATAGCAAATTAAGAACAAGCCACCTCTGCCATGTACATGTCCATCATGGACCAGCCAAGGGCCCATCCATACATCACATACCTCGTATCACGTGTTCCTAAATTCCAAGGGTTAAGTGCCCTCCTCCGAGTGCCCAAATGCACCTCCGAGTAGGTAGGTACCTCTCCTACTTGAGGAACTAATTCCCCCATTGTGTGCACCCATTGGATCAGTCAACAAGCAAAATAGGGTAACGACCTCCTAGGCAATGGCACCACACCAACACTCTCACAAGGTCAATCATCCACGTGATCTAAGCCATCCATGTGTCCATAAAGCATTGTCGAGGCACTAGGAGATATGGTACTGTTCTAGCAAGGTGAAAACGCTTTTTGAGTAATCCAAAAAGCTAACATGTTTGTGCACAAGGCACATGTCCATGAGTGTCAAACACAACAACAACAAGTATCCAAGTGTTTGACATGTAGGGCTGGGTGGGCGTGTCCTGTTTCAGTACAAAACAGTTGTGAAACAAATTAACAGTAAAATTTACTGCAGTCCTTTGAAGTATAAGAAAGCAAGGAATGATAATTCTTTAATTAATTCTCTTGAAGCCTTCATTTACTCCCTTTGACCCTTAAATATTCACCATGTATTATAGCTTGAACGTAATTCTAATGTTTTGTTGTTAATAAATTTTTTTCATTGCTGAGGGTCCTTGAGTCATTAAGAACGACTATGGATCTATTTCCTTAGGTCTTCACTAACTTTTCTTGGTTTTTCCCCTCTAAGCATCATTCACAAGTCTATTGTGGTTTTCTATAACATAGGTGACTGTCTCTCTAGATGAAATGGCTATAATTATTAATACAGTTTGTTTGAACTTTCATTGTTGGAGTTTCAGGTCCTTGAAGAGATGACCTTAACTGTTCAGATGCAGCTGGTGGATGCCATGTTGCCATTTTGTGCTTTTAATGGTGGCACTGGTAAGTAACATGC
The DNA here is from genome assembly GCA_000404065.3 of Pinus taeda. Classification (NCBI taxonomy): domain Eukaryota; kingdom Viridiplantae; phylum Streptophyta; class Pinopsida; order Pinales; family Pinaceae; genus Pinus; species Pinus taeda. The sequence continues at coordinate 77,094 of APFE030505110.1, forward strand.
ATGATATGGAAACACCAATATAATTCTATGGAACCTTTCTGAATGAATGTTTCACTTGTTACTTTAGGTTATAATGTTTGCTAGACTTTTACTCCTCCACTTTTGTCTGTTTGTGTGCAGATGTCTTTGTGGACATTGGTACGTTGCTTTTATCCTCTGAACATGTATCATACTATAAGGCCATTGCTGGGCCTGTCTTCTGCTAAAGCTTTTAGCAAACTTCATATCTTTTGCAACTATATGATTACGTACAAGGTCCTTTCTCATGTGTGTTCCTTATTTTTAGGGAATAAGTCTGTGGGACTTGGAGCACTGATGAGCTATCTTGGTAAAAGGCCTTATGATACCTTGCATGTAGGAGATCGTTTTACTGCCAGTGGGAATGACTCTGCAACTCGTTCAAAGTGTTCAATCCTGTAAGTTATGTCACAGCTTAAAAGTATATGCAAGGGGAAGGTATTGTAGAAAAAGAACAGAAATATTTTGACTTAAACGGAATGAATTATAGAAAATGAACACATCCAGATTGGTATACAAATTGCACAATGGTTTTGTTTAATGTTTAATTGATTGACAACATATAGTAAACACCTTAGTAAAATGTTTAGAATGTGAAATAAATGTATGTTATTTAAGGACACATCTTGTCAAGGCATGGTTGCTTGCCATTCTCCCTAGATTTCATTGCATGACTGCTTGCCATCTTCCCAAGATTACATTGCAGGTAGTGATGTTTCCTGCTCCCAAATGCCCTGCCTACACGAGGAACCATTTGCCTGAAAACAGCAAAAAATGCCATCCATTTTTATTAATACGATGATGTGGTGGGGGAGGTGGGTCCTGTGCCATGAATCTTGCCCCAAAGAAAACATATTAAGCCCTTCAAATGAGTTTTTGAAGCTGAAAACTTAGAGGGACAAACTTATTGTGAAGCTAGGGTTTTGAAAGCGATATTTTAAAACAAAATTCCTTAAAAATTCATTTATCTCTTCTCATTTAGTTCTCTGCTAGGTTTGGGAGTTCTTACGGGAATTCAACTAGGATTTTGGAGCAGATAGTGCATGCACCCTACAAGTTTGTGAGTGCAGCAAGCAACAGCTATTTTCCTGTGATTTTCAGTGCTGAAATGATAATCTATTCCAATCAAAGTGCAGCTGAAGGAGCTAAAACACAACACCTGGGTTGCTCCTCAAAGTGATTATCCTCTTTAGCATCATGTTACATGTGAATGGGAGTGTAACATGCATGGGAAAGTTTTTCAAGGGTCTTATACTCATGGAAGGCTTGTCATGGGGTTGGGCTCTGCCCCGATACACTAAACATGCAAGCTAGAATGCCATTTATAAAGAGGATAGGGAAGCTAAGGCTGCAAATCAAAGCAAGTCAAGAGGATCGCCTCCTGCAAGAGTCTCGGTCAGTCAAATTCAACAAGTACCTCAGAGATTCGCCAAGCAAGCTTTAAACTAGCTGGAAACACATTAATTATGCCTTAATAACAAGGGTCATGAAGGGAATGACCCTTAACAGTACAATGAAGCTGAAGGAAAAGAACGGGAACGTGCAATGAAACAGGAAATTAACTCTTCGCTGAAGAATCAGACTTGGGAGTCAACTCAACTTCAAAACGTTAAGAATGTGGTTGGTTGTAAGTAGGTCTATAAGACAAGTTTATGTTAGATGGTAGGATTGAGAAACATGAGGCCAGAGTTGTTGACAAAGGTTACTCGTGAAAAGAAGGAATCAACCTTAATCGGACTTTAGGTCATGTTGCTAAAATCAATACCATCAGAACTATGATTGCTTCGGCCTCACTTTCAAATAAGTTTCAGATAATGGACATGAAGAATACTTTTGTCAATGGTGATTTGGATGAGGAAATTTACATGTAACAACCACAAGGGTTTGCGGCATGTGCAACTCAATTAGGAGCATTTGCTCTACAGGTGGATGAAAGCCTTGTATAGCTTGAAGCAAGCACGAAGGGTGTGGTACACCACCATTGGTAGATAGATTGAAAACTAACCCATATAATCCTAATCTTTATGTTCAGGTGTGTAATGGTCAAATCTTAATAGTGGTCCTCTACACAGTGGATTTCACCATTATAGTACAAAATGATTGATGGCACTAAACAAATATTGAAGGACGAGTTTAAGATGATAGATTTAGGAATGTTTCATTACTTGAAATACAATTGTGGAAAAGGGATGACATAATTTCTCTCTTTCAATCCAAACATGCAGGGGACTTGTTGACTAATTTTAAGATGGAAGAGTGTAAAAGTAACTAGAGGCCACTTGACATGGGCGCTAAGTTGATAGCATATAGTGGTTCAGACTCCTAAGAGTGAATGCCATGTTATTTCAACAGTTTGTGGAAAGTCTTGTATACTTGAAAGTAACGAGGCCCAATATTTCTTACACAGTTCAATTGGTATCTAGTCTTATGTCTAGACTCGCGGTTGTGCATTGAAAGGTAGTGTTACCACTCAAACTAGCAGGGGACCTAAGGAGAATCCCTAAAGGGCAAATGCTAGGCCAAGGGTAACAAATGGAGACTTAGCCCACTATCACCTCAGCTAAGGCTCCCTTCTATTTACGAATTTTCACTGATGGGAGGAGACCCGATATGTATGGAGTCACTACTGAATGATAAGTCAATGGATACAAGTGACCTAAGCCCTTTCCTAGAAAGATCGAGGGATGGAGCTTGCTTGCTTTCTAAGCAAGGTACTATGTGTTTCTAGGGAAAGGAAGAGAGGATTTTGAGGGTTAGGTTTATGGAAATAGGCTTGTAAAGGAGTTCCCCAATTCCTAAAATCCTTGTTAGAATTGGTATCCTGAATGGTTCTTGAACAATGGTCTTGACTCTTTTGAAGGAGCGAGACCACATGGGGCCAAGTGGACCCAGCCTAGGGTATGAGGAAAGTATCAAGGAAAGAATATCACTTGAAGATGTTGTCTTGACCCTATGAGGTACTAGCTTTGAGGATGGCAGGGCAAGTTTTGATCTCGAAGCTAGGGCTTGACTTTCCTTCCAACTCGATTGTCAAAATGGCTTCAAAATTGGAGGAGGGCTAGAGGAAAGGCCAGCACAGAAGACCCTAGGAGATTGCAATTTTTTTATGGCTAGCTTGCCGAGAAATTGATGCCCTAGTCACCCTAATGTGGCTAGGCCTGTAAGGATGTGAGAAAACGTGGATTTTAGTGACCACCCTTGTTAGATCAGTGCCTTAATCTTTGGGAGAATGGAGTCTATGTTGAGTAAGAGTAGGATTTCTTGGTTCCTAGTCAAGGAGGCCTCAAGATCACTTTGTTTTCCTTCTAGGTCAAGAAGAAGCAACCTTGCAACTTTTATACTCTGATGTGCAAGAGAAATGGCTTGTCAAGGTCAAATTTTACCCCTAGGAGATTTCGCTCCTTTTACATGGCCCATACATTGAAGGAAATGCTATAATAGAGACAAATTCTACAATATTAAGCAGTAAATGCATGCAACAATTAGACCTAGAACAACAGAAATCCCAGTCCTGTTGGAAAATGTAACTAGGTTTGGCCTTGATTTAATGTATTTGAGTCATCTTGTAATGTATTTGTCAAAAGAATAAAGAAAATAATTATTATTATTATTATTGTGACTTATTAAAGCATGGGTTTCATGCTTGGGTCACCATGTTTTAAGTCAAAGTCCCCATTGAGGACTTCTAGGATTTATTCTGAGTCAATAGAGTCATTGTACTTTTAAAGAGACCCTTCTTGGGCTTTTGAATAATGTAAAAAGTTTAATTATTGAGTCAAATGCAATTTATGTATCATCCACATCAAGTCGGCCTAGAAGAGATCAAGTCGGCCTAAGGACATTGATTCAACCTCCCTTGAAGCCTATAAATAGAAGGAAGTCGAATTCATTTGGAGCACACTCTCTCATAAGAAGTTCGATATCTCTTGAAGCCAGAAGAAGTGCGAAGTAAAAAAAGAAGGGGAAGGAAGTGCGAGTTGGGTGGAGTCTAAGGAGAAGAAGAAAAACGAAATTTGGTGCCTTTCTTTCTTTGTTTCGTGCCCTAGTTTGGGAGATCGAAGTCTTCCAAGTTTTGCTAATGCTGGAAGCTGCTACATAGTCGAAGTTGCTAAAAGAGAGGTAGAAAATATGGGAGGCTGACTTGGTGTGGAGGGAAGGTTTGGTCTTTGTCTAGGGTGAAGACCCTCAAAGAATACTATTGAAAGGAAGACAATTTTCACTAGGTTTTCCCCTCGAGGCGGGTTTTGCACTGGCATAGTGCCTACATCTGGTGTCCATTATTTTGTGTGTTATTGTTTTGGTAATTGCTTGATGAACTAAAAGAAAGGAGATATAAAGAATCATAATAACAAATCAAGAAGATCACAAGTAGTTATCAAGTATAAGAAAATCGTTTTGCCTTTCTGATTTTGTAACATAGTATCATAGCTTAGGTGAAGAAAGAATAAAAAGGTAGTCTCAAGCACTTAAAATCAAGGAACCATTCAAAAGGGTTATTTTAGGGAAGAAGTCCACTATATTCGAGAAGGATGTCTAACACAATCAAGGGAGAGAACAAGCTTGAAGGAACTTCAAACTACAGGTCTTGGAAGAAGAGGATTGACCTCATCCTTGAAAATAACAAGGTTCAAGACTTGGTCAAAGGAAAAGTAAAGAAGCCTGCAAAAGACTCTGGTGATGTTGACAAAGTAAAGTTGAGGGAACTAGAATTGGTGGCCATGACTCTAATGGTAGAAGGAATAAACGACAACCTTGTCCCATTCATAGCCAACATCAATCATGCTCAGGAAATGTATGAAGCCTTGTCAAAGTTATTGACTATTAAGAACATTGGTCAAGTAGCAAGTTTGAAGAATGACTAAGGACCACAAAGATGACTAAAGAAGACACAATGGCATCCTTCTTTGTGAAGATAGCAAGAATCAGGGATGATCTTTTGGCCATTGATGAAAGTATTCCAGACAAAGAACTCGCGATCACTGCTCTATTAGGATTGCCACCTACTTGGGGTGCATTTGCTGTAGGACTTAACAGTTGGAAGGAAGCTCCCACTTTTGAAGAACTATGGATTGCCTGTAGTCAAGAAGAATTAAGGATAACATTAGTTTCCAATCCTGAAGATGTTTCAAATGCCTACATTGCTCAACATAAAGGAAAGAAATCGAAAGGACCAAGGAAGAAAGTTGACATGTCGAAGGTAGAATGCTATCAATGTCATAAGAAGAGTCACTATAGGAGTGATTGTCCTAACAATCCAAGAAACAAGAAGAGAGAAAGGAATCAAGGCAATCATGCTGAAGAGGAAGACCTATAGAAAGCCAAACCCAAAGAATCTGAGATTGGGGACTACACTACTAAGTCCTTTGTTTGTAGCCTTAGATATCTTATTTATTCTTTTGATGTTTTAGAATTTGTAGGTTTTTAACATTTTTTGGGGAAAACACATTGTTTGTTTTTGTAAGTTTATAGGTATCCCTCAACCTTTGGAGGGAGCCCCCAACGACTCCCAAATATAAGTATCTCATTTCCTTTCAGTTTTTGGTTTCATGTACTCATTTAGTTTTGATTATATTAAATACTAATCATCATTCTCCCTCTATTGTCTTGATTAGGAAAACATCTGCTATGTTTTCAAGGAGTATGAAAGAGGACTTCTCAAGGAAAGGTTTGTTAAAGAACTAAGGTTTGCTTTAAAACATTGATTTCTTTATAATAAATGTTTATTCATTTGACAATCTATTACTAACATTATTGTGATTAGCTATAGTGAATCATATTGATTCTTATTTTGGGTGATTCATCACTTGATAAATCTACCCCACTCCTATTCTTAACTGATTTTATAGAACCCTAGACAAGTTCCCTGGAAAACCCTAACCTAAATGTATGCTGACAATGTGTGAAACTCTAGCCTGCTTGGGGTTATTGTGAAATGCTATTTGAAGTTCTTGTTGATGATGTCATGTTTGGGACCAGGAAAACCTAACTTGTTAGGTTGAATGATAAAGTCTAAAATCCCAAACCTTTGAACTTTTGGTAATTTTGGGTTTGCTATGTTCTTATATTGAAACCCTAACTCATTAGGGTTTGGTGGAATGTGTAAGAAAGACCCTTATAATGCCTTAGAAATGATTTCCTTCATCAGTGTGTTTGTCTAATCAAACCCTAGTCTAACAAGTTTATTGTATGTCTAACTCTTGTTGATCTTTGTGAAGTTGGGGATATGAAATGCTTATGCATGATGATGAAGTCCTAGATGTATGAGTTGACATATTTGTCGATGGTCATGAATCTTAGGGTTTGGAACTAAGCCCTAGTAAAAGTTTGTCTTTCTAGGATAATAATATTTGTGAAGGAGTTAAGCCTTAGAAGAAGTAAAAATCTCTGATATAGGATGACAATATGATGATTTGAAATTTGTAATATTGTTGAAATTTGATCGAAAATATAGGGCTTGCAACTACCCCTAGTGGAAGTTGGTCATGTTAATGACTAAGTTGTGATTGGTTTTGATTGATTCTTTTATATGAAATCTAGGATTTTGTATGAATTCCTAGTGGAAAATCTAACATATGAATTTTGAAAGTTGTTAGATTCCTTGTAGATCTATATTTGTTTGAATTGTTTCTAGGGTTTGCTAAATGTTGTAGTAGGGTATGTTACACCTTTGAAAGAAACATTGAAACCCTAGATTGAATGAAAATTGTTAAGAAGTAGTCTAGGGTTTATGACAAAGTCCCTAGCAAGAAGTTGAAGAGTACATGTCTATTGTTTGTAATTAAATTTGGGTATCTGATATGTATAAAGTTGAAATGATTTCGTGATTCTGATATGGCTAACTTCATGCTTCTATAGATTTGGTTGTACTTCCTATCTAAGTTGCGTAGGTACACAATCTTCAATATGGTGAAGATGCTCGTTGATGTGATAAGCATGATGAGGATGATGATAACTCTGATTAAATGGTTGGAAGCCACGAAAGATTCTCTGATGATGAAAAGATCTCCCTAAGATGAAGAGGGAGTCTGGACAAAGAGATGCTCCCTGGTTGAGAGGGAGGGCATAGCTTGGTTTTGATTGAAGAATGAATTTCGGAGGATATGTTGTTGCATGAGAAGTAGGGAAGGAAAGTGTATGGTTGAGGAATCTTCTATTAGAGATTTGGTTGATAGTCCTATTATGAAAAGTTGAGAAGCAACATCAAGACCCCGAAGGTTTGTATTTGATTATGTACATATGAAAGTATATTATTGATTGGGGTTATGTTTGTACAGGTGAATCTCTCAAAGGTGTTGATAACATGCTGGTTACCAATCAATTTGATTGGGAGAGATTGGTTATCCTTGATCTGTTGGATCTAGGAGTGTTGAGGCTTTGTGAGTGAAGCATTCCCTGGGAAGACATCTAGTCAGTACTTTGTGTTGATGTCTAGGTTCCGAAGTTGGAAAATGTGGTGTTGTTTATAGAGCTTTCTTTTTGGATACACATCTGGATCTTTGGGTTGGTGGTTAGCAAGCTTGATGGTACCTAGATAGGTTGAAAGCTTGAGTCCATCTTAGTCCTACTCAGATAGATTGCCTTGGCCAGGAATCTAGTTTGTGGCATTCCTATACCTAAATTGTTGAGAGACCAATGGATAGATTGCCCTAGTCAAGAATCTAGTCCATGGCATTGCGGTGCCTAAAGTTCTTCATGGTTCATATAGTTGAGATCTTCCTTTTACTTGTATATGATGAATACCTCCTTAGTTAAGAGGGAGTGTTGGAAAATGTAACTAGGTTCGGTCTTCATTTAATGTATTTGAGTCATATTGTAATGTATTTGTCAAAAGATAAAGAAAACAATTATTATTATTATTGTGACTTATTAAAGCATGGGTTTCATGCTTGGGTCACCATGTTTTAGGTCAAAGTCCCCATTGAGGACTTCTAGGATTTATTCTGAGTCAATAGAGTCATTGTACTTTTAAAGAGATCCTTCTTGGGCTTTTGAATCATGTAAAGAAGTTAAGTATTGAGTCAAATATAATTTATGTATCCTCCACATCAAGTCGGCCTAGAAGAGATCAAGTCAGCCTAAGGACATCAATTTGACCTCCCTTGAAGCATATAAATAGAAGCAAGTTGAATTGATTTGGAGTACACTCTCATAAGAAGTTTGATATCTCTTGAAGCTGAAAGAAGTGTGTTGTTGCCCGGATTGTACAGGCGCTACGACAACACTTAGGACAGGGGTTGTCACTCTGATCCCTACCCACTCCGTTCTAGCTATTTCCCAACAACAGGCTATGGGGGGTAGTCCCTATGGAATGAAGTGAAGGAAATCAAGTTGAGAATCAACTTACTTGGGAGACACGGATGAATGGCCTAGCCACTTGGTTGAAATTAAGCAAGATTATTGATTAAATTAGATTTTCTATTATGAGACCAATGCCTTAATGGAGTCACAACTTCTTTCTTTTTATGAATTGGAATCAAATGGCCGGATGGACACCCATTGCTTGAATGATTGATTAACCTATATGATATGCAAGCCCTAGGACCTATGTGAGATGCAGTATCTTGGTAAATTTTAGTTAAATGCCTAGTCTAAGTGTAACCTTCCTTTAACTATTTTGAAGCTGGGCTCCAAGGTAGGTTGTGGGAAGGAGGCTGCCAGGCCAGGAGGTAACTCCTCAAATGAGATTATATTATTCATTTAGGCTGTTCATTATTATATACGTGAGGGAGTGACTGTTGAGTTTCATCTCCTGATGACTCTGCATTTTCTCTATTATTTATTTACATTATTTACAGTTGTTCACCCAATCCCTATGATTAGGTGTCAACATTCCCCCCTTAATCTGAAGGGATGTTGGTGAGTCCAAGCATCGTTCTGAATCTTTCAAGCTTTTCTCTTCCAAGCGCTTTGGTGAAGATGTTTGCAATCTACTCATTAGTGGAACAATAGTGAAGATGGATTGTTTTGGCCTCAACATGATGTCGAATTAGATGATATTTTGTATTGATGTGCTTCGTTCAATCATGGAACTTTGGGTTCTTGACCAACTTTATTATCGAGGTATTGTCAATCAGAAGTGGAGTTGAATGTAGTTGTTTTACCCACAAATCTTCCAGAATTTTCCTGAGCCACAAAATTTCTTTTGTTGCCTTAGTTGTTGCCACATACTCTGTCTCTGTTGTGGAATCTGCTGGAACTGATTGTTTGTGTGATCTCCAGGAAACAACTCCTGATCCAAGACTCATAACATAACCAGAAGTAGATACTCCAGCTTTGTCTCCATCGAAGTCTGAATTAGAGTATCCAATCAAGCTAAAGTCACTCCCCTGTGTATACTTGAGTCCAAAGTCTTGAGTTCCCTTCAACTACTTGAGAACTCTTTTTGCAGCAGACCAGTGTCCCTCACAAGGCTTTTGCACAAACCTAGAGAGGATTCCAACAACAAATGAAATGTCTGGTCTGGTAGTAGTGAGGTAGTTGAGACTTCTACAAGCTGTCTATACTTTGTTGCATCCTCAAATTCTTTTCCTTCAATGAATGTGAGCTTTAAGTTTTGTTCCATTGGAGTAGTGAGGGGATTGCATTCAGCCATGCCAAACCTGTTCAACAGATCTCCAATGTACTTCTTTTGAGAAAGGAATATGGACTTCAGATGTTGAGTTACTTCAATACCAAGATAGTAATGAACATAGCCCAAATCAGTCATTTCAAAACCTTTCCTCAATTCCTTCTTTATGGATGCAATGTAGCTCTCATTGTTCCCTGTCATCCAAAGATCATCTATATATACCACAAGATATACAACTGTTTTGCCAACTTTCTTGACAAACAAAGTTGCATCATCAAGATCATAATGTTTGAAATTGAGTTTCAGAAGATGCTCAGTTAGCTTTTTATACCAGGCTTGCAGTGCTTGTTTAAGGCCATACAAGGATTTCACAAGTTTGCATACTTTATGTTCATGTCCTTTCACAACAAATTCTTCAGGCTGGGACATAAAAACATTCTCTTTTAGATCTCCATTCGAGAAAGCAGTTTTTACATCCATTTGATGGACTTTCCAACCATTTTGAGCTGCTAGGGCAAAGAGTGTCCGGATGGTAACCCATTTTGCTATGGGGGTAAAAGTCTCCTCATAATCGACCCCTTTCTTCTGTGCAAAACCATTTACCACAAGCCTGGCTTTGTGCTTGTCAAGTGAGCCATCAACTTTATACATGTTCTTGTAGACCCACTTGCAGCCAATTGGTTTGGTTCCCAATGGATGATGAACCAACTTCCAAGTGCCATTCTTTATCAAGGCATCATACTCCTTTTGCATTTCTGCTTTCCATTCATCCTGAGAAGCAACTTATTTGAAGGAAGTTGGTTCAAAATCTATAGACAAATTCAATTCACAATCATAAGAAACATCCACATCAACAGATGAATCAAAGTCATCTACATCACCTCCATTTTGCCGAGTTGAATTTCTAGTTCCTGTCTTTCCAACCTCATCAGGATGAACACTTTCAAGTGTCTTTGTCAGCCACTTTGGGGGACCTTTCTGAAATGGTCCAAACTGCTCAGTTGATTGAGTTGGGACTGAATCAAGATTAAATCTCCCAATTCTGTCAGTCACATCACTCAAAGTATCATCCGTTGTTGGTGTTTCATGCGGGGGAGAGAGTGCTTCAGGAGAAGATTCCATAGGTTGATCTAGTATAGGATTCCCCCCTTCATGATGTGGAATCTGATTATCAAATTCTTGAAATGATTTTGCATTTGCGAATCTATCCAAGCGATCAAGTTGCCGCTCAACAACATTGTCAGTTTTGGATGATTCAAGAAAGATTACATCTCTAGATACAAAAAACTTTTTATTGACTTCATCATAGAGATGGTATGCTTTGGAGGTGTTTCAATACCCCAGGAAGATACACTTATGACTTCTTGCACCAAGTTTGTTTCAACTTTCTATGTACCTTTGGTATCAAGGCATAACATGTGGAACCAAAGACCCTGAGATGCTTTACCGAAGGAATGTGTCTATACCATATTTCATAAGGAGTCTTCTTTCTAATAGCATTGGATGGACATCTATTCTTTACATATGCAACACATAGAACTGCATCAACCGAAAACATCAATTTTACATTTTTGAAAAACATTCATGGAGCGCACCATATTTAAGATTGTCCTATTCATTCTTTCAACTATTCCGTTATGTTGGGGATTATAAGGCACAATTGTTTGATGTTTGATCCCATGTTGGCGAAGATAGTTTTCAAACTCATTTGAAGTGTATTCTTTTCCATTATCAGTGCGAATAGAGCCAATATGAAATTGTGCATCATTTTCAATCCATGTATAAAAGTTCTGGAATGTTTGAAAAGCATCAGATTTGTTCTTCAATAAATAAACCCAACACATTCTGGTGTAGTCATCAATAAATGTCATCATATATTTATTTCCATTTGCAGAGGGAACAAGCATTGGACCACATAAATCTGAATGAATGAGTTCAAGTTTTCTATGTGCTATGGAATGTGAATCATGAAAAGACCATTTGCTATGCTTTCCTAGAATGTAAGCATCACATTGCTTAAGTTTCGTAGGAATTGTAGGCAAACCAGTAACACCATTTTTCTTCAACAAGCGTAGACTATCATAGTTCAAGTGTCCAAATCTAACATGCCATAATAAACTTGATGGAAATGTACCTTCATCATAATAAGAATTATATGAGAAATTTTGTGCACAAGCAAAGGTACCCTACATCTTGAGAAGTCTTTCTTCTTCTATCCTTGTCATGACAAGTGAGTGGTCTGATGCTTTTCTTACCTCAACCTTGCCATCAAACATGTGAATGGAGTGTCCTTGCTGGCGGATGTGGACCAAGGACAACAATTTTCTCCTCAGCTGTGGGAGATATAAAACATGATGCAGAAGAAAGTCTGAAAGACCATGCAATTTAAGCCTGATTGTGCCAAGCCCTGATGACTTGAGTTTTGATTTGTCTGTAAAATATACTGCTCCATCAACATTGTCAGTAAATTCTTCAAAAAAATCTCTTCTAAAAGTCATGTGGCAAGTTGCTCCTGAATCAAGCAACCAATCATTTTTCTAAGAAGCAAGTGAAGCATTAAATAAGTCTTCATTTACTCCAATATTACAGTGTGCCACAACATAGTGAGTGGATTCAGGTGCTTTACCTTTCTCTTTGTCATTAGTTTTACCTTTGGGTTGGTTTCTTTCCTGCTCAATTCTGTCCCAAGGCAACTTGCATGTTGATGCATCATGTGATCCATCTCTTTTGCAATGTATGCAATGAAATTTGACTTTTCTCCTTGAGAGTGTCTGCCCCCCTGCCTCTGAAATTTCTTCTTCCTCTTCCTCTTCGACCATGTCTTCCTTTGGAAGAATCTTGAGCAAGATTCTTCTCTCTATGTGCAAGACACACAGCCTCTTCAGAAGACTGAGGAGTTGTCTTCTTCCCAAAAGCTTTCTCTCTTTCAACAAATTTATTCACAAGGGAGTCAAAGGTAATATCTTTGAGGTTTCCATTTGCTTGCAATGGCTCAAGATAATTTGAGTAAGTGGGATAAAGTGTCTTGAGAAAAGCTATCAGAGGAATGTCCAGTTCAATATTAATGACTTTGATATCACGCATAATAGATTTTACTTCTGATGCAAGAGCAAGAGGATCATCATTTTGTAATTCAAGGCTGAACAATTTAATCATGAGTTGAACAACTTCAAGTGCAAAGTGTGAGTCATAGTGTTCCTTCAGTTTTTGTAAGGCTTCAAAAGCATTTGAAAATGGTGAAATATGGCAACTCACCTCTTCATTGACTGATGCTGCAATCAATGCATAAGCCTTGCTATTCTTATTTTCCCAAATGACGAATTCCGTGTCTGAGGTAGGTTGTTCTGATTCTTTGTCTCCGTCTGCAACACACACTTCTTTCCACAACTCATTAAAAATGAGAGTGTGTTTAATTTTCCTTGATCATTCTGGATAGTTCTCTTTCCCAGAGAGAACTACTCCAACAATATATATTAGTGAATGCATTCCCAAAAAAAATATCTGCTTTTGATTTCCAAAACAAACACAACCTTTCTGGATAACTTTTATTTAGGTGGAAAAGAATTCACTATATTTTTTTGAGACAAAGTTCGGTTGCTATGTATTAATCTGAAAAGAGAAAAGAGGCAGTTTGCCATACATATGATGCTTCCTGAGCATTTTGAATCCAAGGAATTACAAAAAGATTTCTTTCCTTGATTCTTACTTTTGTTTTCTTGCCCCTAAGATTACTTATACTACTGTAAATTCGAACATACTGCAGGCCCCAAAATTTGCATCTGCACACCATAACTAATCTATGTCTATATGGCTTATCTTTCTTGCTGTAGATCCTTCTGGGTCAAGATCTGGTTCGATTGGCTTTGCACTGGAAGAGGAAGTTGCATCTTTGAACTTCTTTTCCATCATAAACTTAAGGATGGATATCTTCTCTTCAGCATGGCTGCATCTGTTGCTTAAGTTGCTAAACTGTTCATGCAGGGAGTGGACTCTATGTAAGAAGAGGTTCATCTCAGCTCTGTATTTCTCGTGGATTATTTTACACTGTTCTTCAAGCCTTGCTTCCAGGCTGCGAACTTGTTCCTCCAGAGCTTTCTGCTGTGCTCGCACTTCATCAAACTCTGCTTGTAAATCCCTGCAGTGGAAACACTGTCCTTGACGCGCCATTGGGGCTGGGTGGTGTCTGTTAGCTCTGGTCGCTTCCTTATCTCGTAATGTCTGGATTCTTTTCTTGCTGCTGCTGAGAGCCACCGGTCGCGCTAAGACTGCTGCTCTAATGAAACTGCTTGAGCTGCCTCGAAGGGCTTGGATGGAGGCGACTGTTGTTCCGCTCTCAAGACTGTGAGCACCGAGTTTTGCTGTGAGGAGCTGAGACTTGAACCCCAAGTCATATATAGGCATTTGCGATCTATGAAGGCGGGAGAGAGGTCTGCTCTTCCCAATGCTCCTCTGCTTCGTCCAATGCGTATCTAGGCCTCGGACAGTGTTCTGATTGGCAGGACGATTTCCTGTTGCTTGATGCCTGATTCCCGTGCTCTGAATGGATATCCTGATTTGGTTTCTGATACAAGTCCAATCCGCCTTACTTGTGCTGTCCCCTACTCTGCTGATTTGCCTGCATTCGTAGATTTTGTTAACTGCATTTCCCCAAGCGTTGACTAACTGCGTGGCTTTCATGGTAGCAGTTGGAAGGATGAGCTGTTATTACAGCTAAGGTTGCCCTTGGGTCGGTCACAGGCCTTGCTGGCGCATTTGTCAGCTTTTTTATTTAGCCCACGAAGAATATGATAATAGTGGACTTCCTCCAACAATTCGTGGAGGATCTGGTTTCTACTGTTGATTTGCTGCAGGAGGATGTTTGGCGTGCTCTACCTTTGCGCCATGAGCCTAATGATAATTGTTGAATCGCCAAAGACTATTGCTTTTTTAATTCCTATCTTGATCAACTGGGAGAGTCCTTGATACAAAGCCAGTCCCTCTGCCCTGTTGTTGGATAGCTCTCCCAACCCCCATTCGAATTGGAGAATTGTCTCACCGTTGGCGTTGCAGATAAGGCCCCCAGCGCCTGCTAGGCCTGGATTTGATTTTGAAGCGCCGTCAAAGAACATGTAAAATTTATTGCAGTTGCTCAACCAGAGAGCAAATTCCTCTTCCTTGAACCTCAGCTTCCAAACACTGCTTGTCTCTTTCAGCTGCGGGTTTCCTTGTTTTGTTGCTTGGGTGCTGATTATGTTTCCTTGGGCATAGCTGATCAAATTTCTTTCTTCAATGCTGTAGTTGGTGTCCTCGATCCTGCCTTGGGTGTGAGCTATGATTGCCTCCATCGCTAAATTTTTTGCCTTGTGACACATGATTCTTGTATTACATCCTTTATCTTGAAAAACTTTTTTGTTTCTAGCCAACCAGATGCGCCAGACAAGGGTTAGAGGTATGGCATTCCATATCCTTTGCGTTAGTTTGCTCTTCTTTTCTTTCCATGGGCAATGTTTCCTCCAATTGTGGACAGTTTCTGCAATGGTTGCCTTTGGTTCCCATGTAACTCCCCCGATTGAGGCCATTTGTTTCCAGCAATCATCAGCTATCCGACAGTCTATAAATAGATGTTGTATTGATTCTTCTGCTTGACAGCAATTTGGGCACCTGAACGGTCCCATGATACCCCGTTTCTTTAAGTTATCTACTGTTAGAATCTTCCCTTTCAGGAGAAGCCAGAAGAAGAATTTGACTTTAGGAGGAGCTTCAGCTCTCCAGACCAGTTTCCATTGGCTCCATATGGCCTGTGGAAAAGTGTTGTCGCATAGATGTTGATACCCAGCTTTAACCGTGTATTGAGTTCCTGTGGGATCCCATTTATAGCCATCTTGTTTGCCTCTTTGAGTTGGTGCTTTACTGTGCAGATGACTCTTTAAGGCTGCGATGCTTGCCTCTAGCTCTCTGGGGTAACTCGGAAATTTCCAATCAGCCCATGCTTTGCAATGACTTTCCCATTGCGATATTTGAGCTAAGCTCCATATACCGATGTCAGTAAGCCAACTTATGGCAGGGGTTACCTCCATGTTTGATCCAATAGGGGGCTGTCCTAAGATTCTGTCAGTGGAAAAATTGATGCTGCTCCCCCCTCCTGGGACCTTTGATATGTTTTGAGTCATAAAGGGTATGACTTTCTTGTAGAGCTTCCAGATTTTTGTGTTGTCTCTATTGGGGATATTGGTGTCCAAGAAGAGTTGATGCCTTGAGCTGTTCAGATATTTAGCCTCTAAAACCATCTTCCACCAAGTTGTGGCCCCTGAAATGAGTCTCCAAATTATTTTAGCTCCAAGGGCTAAGTTCAACATTTTTGGAGATCTTATTCCAAGTCCTCCTTTTTCATTAGGCTGAATGACGCTCTTCCAGCTAACCAGGTTGAATTTTTTTTTCTCCGTTTTTCCTCCTTGCCAAAGAAAGTGCCTAAGCGCTCTTTCCGTTTTTTGATGAAAAGTCATTGGGCCTTGATGTAGAGAAAAGCGATAGATGG
Source organism: Pinus taeda (assembly GCA_000404065.3). NCBI lineage: Eukaryota > Viridiplantae > Streptophyta > Pinopsida > Pinales > Pinaceae > Pinus > Pinus taeda. The sequence continues at coordinate 93,194 of APFE030505110.1, forward strand.
GCAGAGAGGCCAGACCAGATTTTAGAAGAACAAGGCGCCCAGCTGGGTTCAGCCATATAGTTCCCCATTGCTGGATTTTCCTCTGGATTTTGTCGAGGATTTCATTCCATGTGTCGGCCTTTAGAGGTCCCAAACTAACCGGCATCCCTAGGTATGTAAAGTGGCTCCAGTTTAACTTGTAAGAGACTCCTAGAGTGCTGGCAATGCTGTGAATGGTGAGATTTGATACATTCCATCCGTATATGCAGCTTTTTACCTGATTGATTTTACCTCTAGAATATTCCATGAATTGATCTAAAATCTTCTTGAAGCGCCTTGCAATAGTGATGGACGCTCCTCCCATCAAGTGGGTGTCATCTGCAAATTGTGAGTGATTGATGTTCTTTGTACCTTGCTCAATTTTGATGCCAGTAATAAGACCAGTTCTTCGGTTGAAGTCCAAGGCTTTGCTTAGAGACTCAGCCATGAGGATAAATAAATAGGTGGACAAGGGGCAGCCTTGTCTAAGGCCTCTAGAGGATTGAAAGGCAGCGCAGGGTCTACCGTTGATCAAAGGAGATATCCAAGGGTTCGATATGCAGGCTTTGATCATATTAATAAAGGAGGGGTCAAAGCCCATTTTGTGAAGTACTGCAAACAGAAAGGTGTGTCTAACCCTATCGAAAGCGTTGGCAAGATCGAGCTTTAGGACAAAACCTTTCTCCTTTCGGCTTATGCTTGAGTGTATGGCCTCTTGCACTAGAAGAATGGAGTCAGTTATGTGCCTATTAGGGAGAAAGCCCCCTTGGTTTTCAGAGATCAAAGAGGAGAGGTGAGGCTTGAGCCTTGATGACAGGATTTTTGCAATTATTTTGTATGCTGAATTGCATAAGGATATGGGTCGGAATCTAGAGAAAGTGGAAGGCCTGTTCTCTTTTGGCATTAAGGCTAAGTAGGTTGAGTTGGTGTATCCCCCCAATTTGCCTTTCCTTAGAACCCAACATATCATCTTTAGAAGATCTTTTTTAATCATCTGCCAATATTCTCTGTAGAAGCTGATTGGAAACCCATCGGGTCCAGGGGCTTTATCTGGGTGAAGACTCCAGATCGCTTTTTGGACTTCTTCTTCTTCGACTTCGTGCGTGAGCCTGCTGTTTGTTTCTTGGGTGACTTCTTTGGACATGTGTTGGAGTAAAGTTGAATAGTCTTCTTCACTTTTATCCTCAGTCAAGAGATTTTTGAAGTGGTTGGTGGCTGCTTCCTTTATGGTATCCTGGGTAGTGTAGTTGTTCCCCTCACTGTCTTTAATTGTACTCACTGTGTTTCTGGCCTTTCTAACGGTAGCCTGCTTATGGAAATATGATGTATTTTTATCTCCCTCGCGCAGCCATAACTGCCTTGACTTTAGCCTCCATTTAGTCTCTTCGTCCCTTAGTGTTTGGCTCAGCTGGGAGTAGAGTCTTTTTTCATTCTCTTTGTCTTGCTGTGAGAGCCCGAAGGCTTCAATTTTTTGCTGCAGTTCTTCGAGGTCTTTCTTGATATGCTTTTTGCTCAACTCGGGCTCTTGGAATTTGGTCTTTGCCCAGTTTTTTAGAGCCTGTCTGGTTCGCTTCATCTTAGTCTCCCAAATAAAAGTCGGGGAGCCTTCTACGTGTTGGGTCCAAGCCTGCCACACCGCATTTCTTGCTTCAGGGATTCGGTTCCAGAGAGAACAGTGTTTAAAGGGGAGAGGACCGAGCTGGCAATGTCTGAGGAGAGTGAGCGTTATTGGATAATGATCAGAGGCACAGTTGTTGAGGATATTTGACTGGCCAGTAGCGAAGGAGGACAGATAAGTGATATTTATGAGGAAACGGTCTAGCCTCTCCATAATATTTCCAGCCCCTAGACCCCTGTTACTCCAGGTGTACATGCGGTTCTTGGGTTTTATATCAACCAATTCTTGCTCCTGTATAATGTGCTCAAGTCGATTTCTGAAGGGGTCTGCACTGAAGATTCCCCCTCTTTTCTCATTGGCGTGAAGGACCAGATTTAAATCCCCTGCAAGGATGAGGTTGTTGTCTTGGTCTTCTTCTATATTTGTCTCCAGAGTGTTCCAGCATGCTTCTTTCTCTCTGTATTGGTTCGGGGAGTAAATGTTTTATATTCTAACCGTTGCTCCATCCTCCTTGCTTTCTAGATTAACACTGATCCAGTTCTGGTTTATTTTGGTGGAGTTGCAGCTCCATTTGCTATTGTCCCACATTGTTAGGATGCCTCCCGAGGCTCCTCTTGCTTCACTGGCGCAACCACTGTAACGCTTTTGCTGGTTGATGACTCTGTTGACTTCAAATTGATCTTGCTTTGTCTCTTGAATAAGGACGATTTCAGGCTTTTCACTTTGGATTAGATCCTTGAGGGTTGCTGTCTTGGAGGGGTGCCCTAGTCCCCTGCTGTTCCAGGATAACATTTTCATCATGATTTACTGGTTGTATGGAGAGGTGCTCACCTTTCTTTACCTTTGTTGTTATTTTCTTTATCCGAGTGTCCAAGAATGAAGGATTCTATTGGAGTCTGAGATCCCATGGCAATGTCTTTCTGTGCGCTTTCTTCTCTATGTTGTTTCGCCGATTTTCTGCCAGGCCCTTGTTTTTTGGGTATATCACTAGGCGCTCCATGATCCTTTGAAGAGCTTCTGGTGACTCTAGCCGAGGGGGTGTCAGGGGAGGGCTGGGAGATGTGAGGGGAAGAAGGGTGGAGAGGAAAATCAGAGGGGGGAGGATCTGGCTCTGATTCATCCGCAGAGAGGGCCGCGAATGGGTTAGAAGATGGGGGAATGGGCGGATCCGAAGGTCGGGGGGATGAGGGGGGGGATGAGGAGGAGACTGCTGAGAGGAAGAAGAAGGGTGCTGATGGGATAAATGGAGATGGATGTGTTGCTGGTGAGGAGGCTCAAGGGCTTCAGAATCTGATGGTTTCAGAGGTGGAGATGATTTTTTCCTTTTAACGGTTTCCCATTGCCCTTCTTGCTCTTCTGATTCTACATTTATGATTTTAGAACATCTATTTGCAAAGTGTCCATATTCGTGACATACCTTGCATTTGAAGGGTATCTGTTCGTAGTCCAGCTGTTGTATGTGGCTCCAATCGTCAACTTTCAGTTTGATTGCTTCCGGCAGTCCACGCCCCAGGTCAACTTCTACACAGATCCGCGCATAGGCCTGCATGTTGTCTTTAGGTTCGCTGCGATCTATATATTTTCCGACCGCGTTTCCTATTGCTTTGACCGAATCATCGCCCCAGCAGTGAAGAGGGAGATGGGGCAACCTGACCCAGACAGGGACTGCACTTGGTATATCTAGCACTGGATCAAAGTCCGGGGTCCATTTGTTGAGGTAGAGACCCCTGGAATCCATGAAATAAGGCCCGTTTCTGAAGATTAGGTTCTTTTCCTCCTTTGTCTCGAAGTGAAAGGTAAAGTATCCTCTGCCACAAAATCGGATGGATATTTTGCCCTGGATCTTGTCAGCCCAGTTTCGTTCAACGCACCTTTGCACTGTTTTGGGCGAGGGCCATAGTCCTGTAAATTGCCCGATTAATCCTTTCTCTGCTAATGAAATGGCTGCCATGCGAGGAATGGTCGGAGGCAAATGGACTTCCTGTAAAATGTCTAGCTTCTTCACAAACTTGGTTGCAGTAGGTTTGGGTCTTTGCTGTGGGAGAGATTTGACCAGTTTAGAGAAGGCGTGTTGAAGCTCCGGATCCCCTCCAGGCGGATCTGGCGGCTCCATGATGCCGAGCGATCAAAGCTGAAGCAGGCAGTCGAGGGCGGAGGCAGGCTCAGGCGCGCGCGCGCGCACAGCAGCAGCAGCTCAAAAAAAAAAAATTAATGGAAAAGAATTCACTATATTAATACTTTTAATGTAGCATATATTCCTCCACTCACAAATATATTATATGATGGTTTCAACATATAAACCATATAATATATATCCGAAAAACATACCATCCAAAATTGTCATTCTATTATCACCATTCAAAAATCTCAACGAATTTTAATACTACCGCCATTTTCAAAGGAGTTGAATGGGCTTCACACCATATACATTCACCATACCTCGAACTTTTGTCTATGGAACTGTAGCAGTGAATTTGCAACTAGTTTGAAAAATACCCCAACAATCTTCGACGTTGTGACAACTGGAGCTATGGGAGTGGAGTTGAGGAACAGGGATTTATATGCAGACTTTCAAAATATTCATATTGACATATCAGCGTATACAACGTTTTGATATCAGACCAGCAACACAATCATTCAATGCATATAAATAATTCGTACCAACAGTATGCAACGTTTTCCAGTAGTCTCCAAATATTGATATAATGGAGGGTCATTTGGTCTTCCACCAAACTCAGAGCGTACTCAGTCCAGCACCACGCTCCAAGGAATAATAGACTCAAATGCAGTTGCAGTCACAGTGTTGGCCATAACACCACGCTTTCAGCTGCGCCACCCTTCCAGCACACAGTACGCAGTACTTCCTGGCATCACATGACCATTCCATGCAGCAACTGGCTCCAGTGTTCACAGTAGGCAAAGCAATGCCTTAATACAGTCAATCGACCCATCAACACTCCCACTGCATTTAGACTAGTGAATTCAATAATGCACAGAATCTTGCTGGGATAAGACAGAGAAATCACCAGCGCAGGTGTACAAGATGCAGAGAAGGTGACAATTCTGCAAAAATAGGCAGAACATGAGGTAGTTACAGAGGGAGGAAAGCTAAAATTAGAACTGACTCTGATACCATGTCAGGCCAGGAGGTAACTCCTCAAATGAGATTATATTATTCATTTAGGCTATTCATTATTATGTACATGAGGGAGTGATTGTTGAGTTTCATCTTCCGACGACTCTCCATTTTCTCTATTATTTATTTACATTATTTACAGTTGTTCACCCAATCCCTATGACTAGGTATCAACAGAGGCTAACAAGAAGTAGGCCAGGACCTAATTAACGATACCTTTTGTTAGGTGTCTATCAGCTTATGCCTCTGGCGCTATAGAGACTATGGCTCTGACAACTGCAAGGTCACCATGTTAACCACCGACGAGCTACTGAGGCCCCTCAAGCTAGATAAGGAGGGTTGTCCTATTCCTCTATCAACCTAGCTTATGTTAGGAGGTAAATTATTAATGCAAATCTAGATCTAGTATGCTTATGCAAGAGATTATGAGTGAGATTTATCTTGAGTTAAGATTTTCTTAAGTTGTTTAAGCACTTAATTAGAATATTTTTAAGAGTATTTAACAATAGCGAATTGCAATCTTAGACAAGATAAAATGCTTAGAGATACAAGTGTAAATTTCAACAATATTTCACAAGATACTAAGTAACCCAATATGCCAAATGCTTAAAATAGTCAATCAAGATGCTGATCACAGATTTATACCAGCAATACTACTTTAGAAAATTTATATCTTATCAATGTTGTAACAACAGTGCATGAACCACTTCAAATGATGAAATTTGCCCAGCACATAAAACACTGAAATTCCAATGACCAACAAATGTACTTCAGCCTGCTTAGATCACTTTAGTCAAATTTCAGATCTGATTTATTGATTTACAGCGGTAAGTAAAGATAGATCAGCAAGATAAAACTGCCAAAAATAGATGGCCTCTATGCCCAAAAATAGTAAAATGCACCATAACTTGAAAATTTTGATTTTAGGGCTTTTAGAGAGTTTTTCCCAACAATTTTCAGAACTGATATGTTTGTTATAGGAGCGAGTTAACCACAGATCAACAAACTAATCAAGCCAAAATAAGATGCCCAATATTTCTAAAAATAGAAAAATTTCGCAAAACTTGAAAAAAAATATTTTTTTGAGTTATTTAGAGGATGTGATTCAGAAATTTCAGAACTGATATGTTATTACAGCGGTAAAACAGTGATAGATCAACAACCCAACATGCTTAAAACAAGCCCTAATATTTCCTAAAATAGTAAAATTTTTCGAAAATTGAAAAATTCAATTTTTGGTTCTTATTAAGTATTTGATTCAGAAATTTCAGAACTGCACAAAATCCAACAAGCTTAAATGTTAGATATAGGCCAAAACTCAAATACCCAAGCGGCCAAAATTTGTGAAAATGAAGATTTTGCAATTTTAAATGATTTTGACCATTTAGTTTGTGATTTTAGGGCCTAATTATTAGTAATTTGCTTGCTGTAATAAAACTGCATAAAACAAGGGTTTAGAGGTCAAACCCTAGGCCCAAGGCCTTGAAGATTCCACTGTTGAAAATCGATAAAACTTTGGGATCACTTTGTTGCTTGAAAATGAAGAATTTTGAGACCTTAAGCTTGCAAAACCGCCAATTATTTAGCCTTAAAAACTTTAGATTAGGGTTTCATGTCAATTTAGGGCAAAAGAGGCCAAGAAAATGGAGAACAAGGCTAAGGGAGACAAATTTGTGGGGATAAAAGGGCTAGGATGGTAGATCGGGGGCTGAAATGGCAAGAGGAGGCCAAAAACTGAAAACCCGTGTCTCAAAAAAGTATTTTTTCTTCCGGATCTGAATTTTGCCGTCATATCTTCAGTAAATGTCCCTGCAAAATTGTCTAGAGGCTAAATCCTACCCTCAAAGGCCTAGATCTAGCTTTTCTCTTATTTGATTCCTTGATCCAACCTGCAAAAATTAAAATGAAAACATCAAAACCCCAAATATATACTAAATATTAAAATCCCAAAAATCCAAGTTAGAAAAAATAATTTACAAGTTAGATCTACAGAATTATTCATAAGATCTACAAATATATAAGGGTTTTAAAAATTTTAAGCTTTTGAGAAAAATATTTTTATGGAGTTTTTTCCTTTGAAGAATGGCTAAAAATACTTTAGAAACCCCAATGTATACTATAGCCTTAGCGAAGATTTAAGCTACCACATAAATATTTGGAATCCAAGCAATAGTGATTCTTGCCCAAGTTTGTGAACTTGGAGGCTAAGGATTAGAGTACCTGCAAACATTATGAATTTATCTCAAAATAATTTCTTAGTTCACATGGGGAATCAAACCACCTGAGATTAGTTCAAAACTATCAATAGTATGATTCTATCTCCATCTAATGAAAAAAACAAATCTTACCAATATTTAGCACAACATAGAGATACTTGTAGTCAACGCATACCACAAATCAATAAGCAAGAACACCTTGAATTGCACCCCAAAGTCTTTATTATGATTGAAAAAATAGTTCCCAACAATACAATAGTTACAGAACTGTTTCAACATAAAATTTTTGGCCAGAGATCAAGATGACTAGAGACTCAACTGATTCTCTAATTTATAGATAAATCCTCCACATGGAAAAATAACATCTAGTTTCTTTTATCCTTGTCAAAATAATCTTAGCCATTGATAAACACTTCAAGATCTTTTAATTTTCGCACTTGATTTTTTATTTTTGAGGAATTCGCGAATTTATCATTTAATTCCACTGTAATTAGCTGAAAATTAATTATTTTGAGCCAATTTCCTCAAAAATTTGACTTTGACTTGACCACCAAGGTCTAAGGGTCCAAATTTTTTTGAAAAAGACAATATTCTCTTGGTGGAGGGCTTTTGAAAATTGATTCTTTTAGGACGCGCGGATTTTTCCATTTGGAGAATTTATTTTCTTAAGACAAATTTAACTTGACTTTAATTAATTAATTTTTTGGCTTAGGATTTAGTTTTATTTTGTTAGAAAAATTAATTAATTTATACATGAGGGCATTAATTATTTCTCCAACCCTCCAATACATATGATTTTTCATTTACAAGACTCAAAGTGGGAATATACATTTGTATTAGACCCTCAAGACACACAACCCATTTGTGACTCAATATGATCTAGTAAACCAAGTGATTTATAATAAAATAATTAAGCCTATTAGCTTAGATTTTTCCCAAACTACTTTTACATCAGACTCGACTAAAACACTAAGACTCACCTGATAATTCGACAATAAATTTCACCCTAGCTTTGAGAGTTTAAATTGGAGGGAAAAAACTTTTCTGATTGGCCATGTTGAAAAACACAGGTAATCAATGAGGCTTAAAAACCTCCTAGGATGGAATTCGTCATCAAATTATAGGGCTTACCTAGGTTGTTACAGAGATTCAAGGTTTTACTAAAACCATTTACAGTATATAACTTGCAGAATGGGATGACCATGACACACAGAGTGTTGATATGCGATTTGATCCTTGTTGAAAAGTTTGGCTATTCTGTTTCCCTAGAACTTTGACAATTTGAGTGCAACAAAGTGTGAAGTAGAAAAAGAAGGGGAAGGAAGTGCGAGTTGGGTGGAGTCTAAGGAGAAGAAGAAAAACAAAATTTTGGTGCTTGTCTCTCTTTGTTTCGTGCCCTAGTTTGGGAGATCGAACTCTTCCAAGTTTTGTTGATGTCGAAAGTTGCTACATAGTCGAAGTTGCTGGAAGAGAGGTCGAAGATCTGGGAGGCTGACTTGGTGTTAAGGGAAGGTTTGGACTTTGTCTAGGGTGAAGAGTTTCAAAGAATACTATTGAAAGGAAGAGAATTTTGACTGGGTTTTCCCCTTAAGGGGGGTTTTTCCCTAGCATAGTGCCTACATCTGGTGCCCATTGTTTTATGTGTTATTGCTTTGGTAATTGCTTGATGAACTAAAAGAAAGAAAATATAAAGAATCGTAATAACAAATCAAGAAGATCACAAGTAATTATCAAGTATAAGAAAATCTTTTTGCCTTTCTGATTTTCTAACAAGTCTAACATATATGACAAAAGTAAACAAGAATAACATCAACAACACGCACTTACATGTAATAGAGCATATCCAACCATTTACAATTGACAATAAAGAAGCTCCAAGAGAAGATAGACTAATATCCATATATCAAAACTCATCCAAGCTCCAATTCATCCTTAAAAAAAGTATGAAAATCTCAAGAGAGATAAGAGATCCCAACCAAAGTGATGATGAGAAATGAACTCATCTCACTCTTATTTATACACATCTTAGGATTTCGAATTAGCCTCCTTGGCCTACATAAGTCCTAGAAATAAAATAATGTACTAATAATACAACTTTTGGTGACAAGCCCACCAAACTAGCTCATAAATGAAAAAGTAAGCCTCTCAAGAGGTCAAATAATAATCTATGCATGTCGTAGGGCCCTCTAGGAGGCCTAATGAGGTCCATGGGTGCCACAATGAAGAATAAGATCCTCAGAAGCAGTGGGCAAGGGGTTGGCCCCTTGTAATAACCTGTGGTGCTCCAAATGACATGGGGGCACACAAGTGTTCTCACGGGTCTCCAAACAAATCGAAGATGCATGTAGATCGCCAACAAGGGCTAGGATGATGGTGTAGGTGATGCCACATCATGGTGCAAGTCCTGGATCATTTGTTAAGTGTGTGGTGTAGATTTGGGGCCAACTGGGCATGATGGATCAGGTGCATCCTCCTCGTCCAATAAGTGAACTACGAGCAATCTCTAAATGGTTTTGGGGATCCATGGAGTGCAATCTGTTGTTGTGGAGGCCCATGGCTCTCAACGCTCACCCTCATGTGCCAATGTAGCCCTCTGGAGGATTAGGACCCCGCATAGGGAGACCAAACCCAAGATGGAAACCATCTGCAATCGTGCATAAGATCCAATGCGTCCTCTAGCCTTCCAGTACAACAAGTCATCAGAGAAATGGAGTAAATGTGCTTACCTAATCATGGACCACAGGCGAGGACTTCATAATGGCCTGCCCTTCCATAATGGGCTTCGAGATGTGCCAATGTCTCCTAAACTCCAAATGGGGTTAGCCAATAATCCTATTAAGTGTTTTCTACTTCTAAAGGGGATAATATAGTCAAGGTACATCCTTAAAGAGGTGGTGGCATGTGACAGATAGGTGAATGAAGTAGGGAATGATAAGGGGCAACCCTGGGTCACATGTTCGGGTACAAAGGTAGCTAATAAGAGGGAAGCCCTCACTTGGGTTTATAATGTGTAGGAGGGAGGAATAGTGATACATGAGGTGCCCCAACCTTGATTTTTCCACTCTTCTTTGTATGCCTTTTGCCTTTTTATGATTTTCTTTGATTAACTGCTCGAGGCTTAAGGGGTTACAGCATGATGTATAAGATATAGCAGTGAATTCCCCCTTTTAAGGTGGGGCGGTTCATCGCCCACCAGGGGTTAGGACAATCATGGGTTCCTATATGATGAAGAAGGCTCATAGAACCCATAGGAACTAGTGTGATGGCCATGATAATAGGGTAGAGCTCATGTATTGGCTTTTGCCCACATGCTAAATGTATTTGTCCTAGCCATCTTTTGCATTTTGTGGTACATTTTCCTTTGAATGTGGCCATATATGCTTTTAACTTTCTTTCCAGTTGCATCAACCTCCGAGCTTCATTCTAGGCCATGACCCAAGGTGTGGGCAAAGGGAAGGGGCAAGCTAACCTAATGTGGAACCAAGCGGAAGAAATGATGGATAGGGTAATGATGAATAGAAAGAGGCTAATATAAGCGGATAAGGGAGTAGGTCCACGCAACCAAAATCAGGGTTTCCCGTGAAATACCGTCCTTGGAACCAAATGGTCAGTAAAAGAGATCCCACGGGACTAGAAACCAAGGTTAATTCCTAAGAGGGGTCTATGTGACAAAAGCACAAACCTAGCGCATTCTTTCTGCCGAATTCCCCCATTAATCCATGCCCAGATTTTTCCATGATAAGCAAACTACAATGCTCAATTTCCAAATGACAAGGCATGCCTTTAGGTTTGGAAGGCCCACCTTCAAACATACGATCATGGCAGATGGGCGAGGGACCACATGGCTGGCTCAATTGGCAGAGAAATGGCACAATAGCTAGCTGGTGGCTGCAAGGGGTTGCTAGTTGCCGGGTTAGGGCCATCTTGGAGAAAAAAATTCTTCTAGGGATATTACCCACAAAATGGTGGGTAATAGACAATAAAAACAATCTTCAAATATGTCAAAGGTACTTTAATCTTTGATATCAAGTATATTGTAAGGGTTAATATGTGTTTAATATGCTTTATCTATTCATGAACTCCACAGATTGGAGTTTCTATCGAAACACTTGCTTCATCCCTGGATTAGTGAATGTTTTAGTGAAGATTCCATCAAAGAGTCTTGATGTTAAAATTGGAAACTAGGGCCAAACTCCATGTGGGTCATCTTATTTATGGCAGCTGATATTTTTCTTGGATTCTTCTCTCCGAGAGGTGTAGGATTGATCAAAAGATCATCCAATACCGACATGTATTTATGGAGATATGAATTTATTTGTATTATTGACAATTTGTCAAGGTCGACTAGTAACCAAATAACCCCTAGCTCAACCTCAACGTTGCATTATAAATAGAGGAGACCTTAAGTCATTTGACACACTCATTTGGGTTTGTCCTCTCACAAGGAGGACGCAATGGAAAGGGTCATCCAAGAGTATGCCCTAGCCGCAGGTAAAGAGGAGACTTAGCCCCAGTTAATGGAGACATCTAGCCACAGCCTAGAGAGACCTAATCTAAGGTCATCTATTCATAGTCAAGAGGCCCTAATTCATTGTAAAAAAGGAGGCCCTAATTCCATAGCAAGAGGAAAGGAAGAAGAAGCCCTTAACTGCAGCAAAAGGAAGCCCTAGTCGCAGCAAGGAGAAGATTGGACACCGAGGACATTTGAGGGCTATTTCAAGGATCCATTTAGAGAACAGAGTGACTGGTTGGAGGGTCGAGGCCCTATTCTTGGAGTTCAAGGCAAGGAGGATTTGCTGCAGGGTGCAACAATTGTTTTAGGGTGACATGTCCATGCGTTGGGCTTGAAACTACCCTGAAGGAGCAGCGTGGAGGGCAACATCCTATTGAAGGACAATCACAGCAAAAGGAAGCAATTCTGGGTTAGTTTGAGGGTTGTTAGGGACTATGGTTAGGTGCCCTAACCAGTCCATAATTGCAATAGCTTAATTACCTTAGAACAGTAAGCTAGTGCACACATTTTGGAGTGTATCTTGTATGTGTTGAGACAGTTTAATGGGCAACTTGTAGGAGTCCCTAGGACAACTAGTTTGCTAACAACATGGAAGGTTAAGGGTTGCCTATTGTGCCCTAACCAAAATTGTAGGAGCAACAAGCAATCAGAGGAATGTTGCAGCAATATTATGTTGAAGGCTTCTAAAAAGGATAGGCTTCAGCTCTCTTCGTGATTGTTTGAAGATTGTCATAAGAATTCAGGGCTGCATCTTAGATCAATCATCATTAGCAGAATGATGGACTTACTGCTACTGTCATAAAGTATCAGTTTTGTATATTTGTACTATCTCTATCTCTTTGTTGAACTATTGAAGATTATAAGAAGATTTGATCAAGGGTTTCCCCACATTGAGGTTTGTCCTTGGCTGGTGCCACATCTTGTGTCCTCTTGTCTTGGCTTGTCTTCTACTATTTATGATTATGTTCTATCTGCATTTTACTATCATGCTAATGTGATTGCTCAACTAGACATTGATATTGAGCTAACAAGAAAATTGAAGTAAATTGCTCTTCAGCTTAGAACATACCAAAAATTAACATGGTATCAGAGCTGAGGTGAAGAAAAAGCCCAAGCAAGAGTAAAAGAGTAATCACCAAAGACTGTTGGAAATGACAAAAGGCTCAATGGGTTCCTCATCCCACTTCTTGATTGAAGACAAGCTCCGTGAAAAGTCTGACTATCACGGATGGAAGATGCCTCTTGATCTGACATTGGAAGAAGAAGAAGTGTTGGATTATGTGAAGGGTAAAATCCCTGAGCCTCTATCAAATGCACCGGCTGCTACAAAGAACAAGTACACCAAGGGTGAAGTCAAAACGAAGAAGTTTATCGGAGATTCCATTGACAAGCGTCTAGTGGCTTATATCTCCGATCTAAACACCTCCAAGGAGATCTAAGACAAATTGGTAAGCATGTTCAAGGTTAGTAATGCAAATCAAATTTTGTTCCTCAAAAATAAGTTGAAGGATATTAAGAAGGGCAAGGACGAGGATATTCAATCTTACTTCTTAAGGATCATTGAGATCAAGAATGATCTTCTATCGATTGGAGAAATCATATCTGACAAGGAACTTACTATCACTACCCTAGGAGGGCTCCCACCTGAGTGGTATATATTTAGAACCACTATTCTCAATAATGATCGAATTCTGGGATTTGAAGAATTGATGTCAAGATGCATTCAGGAAGAAACAAGAATGGTGGAGCAAGAAATGCCTTCTAATAGAGGCAACCCCATTGCTTTTTCTGCTCATGCCAAAAGGAGAAATAATGCAGGGTCTAAAGGTCACTTCAATGGAAAGCCCGTATCTAAGGGTGGAAGGAAGGGCAGGTGCTTTGTTTGCAATAAGTTTGCCACTATGCGAGGGAGTTTCCAAATAGAAGGGACACATCACATGATGATGATCACAATCATTTCAGGGGCAACTTCAACAACAATGATCGAAGGAATGACAGGTACAATGGCAAAGGAAAAAAGAATGTAGCACACCAAGGAAATGGTTGACCCTCCAAGAAAGCCAAGAAATCCAAGTATGAAGAATCAAATGTTGCTCTGATAAGCAAAAGGAGTATAATCTTATGTCGGCCCTCTCCACTACCTCCCCTCCGGAATCCTTGGGAAATTGGCTTATTGATAGTGGTGCTTCAAGGCACTTCACCGGATACAAGGAAGCTCTCTCTAATTTGATAGAGAAGGAAACAAACTTGGTGATTTTTCTTGGAGACGATGCCACTTATCTCGCAAAGGGTGTAGGGAATGTTACCCTTCAGTTGAATCAGGGAAACACGATTCATTTACAAGAAGTTCTATATGTACCTGATCTCAAGAAGAACTTGGTGCCCATTTCGGCAATGGAAGACAAAGGTTACAAGGTGGCATTCATCGATGGAAAGGTACGTGTTTGGAAAAGGAATTTTATAGATGCTTTTACTCTTGGGTTCAGGGTTGGCACTCTGTATCAAGTTGTAGGAAGTCCATTGGGGACCATGTCTTGTGACACATCTCTTCAGTCTGAACTATGGCATTGGAGGTTTGCCCATCTTCATTGTAAAGCCCTACTCGATGTGAGACAGATGGTGACAGGGATGTTTGAGTTCAAAGAAGAGCATGAAGGTATATGTTTGGGATGTACCGAGGGAAAGCTTACAAGGGGACTATTCCCTCAAGTAATAGCAAGACCATAGATGTGGAACAACTCGGGGGGCTTGAGGTTCATGACTAGGAATCTCATATATGCAAGTTGAAGAAAGCTCTCTATGGTTTGAATCAAGTACCCCGAGCTTGGTGTGAGAGGATTGATAGCTATCTAATGAAGTTGAGATTCACTAGGAGTGAAGACGATCCAAACCTTTGCCTTAAGGTTGTGGATGATAGACCTCTCATACTGGTGCTTTATATGGATGACTTCTTTCTGATAGATGCAAACCCTCTCATTTACAAACGTTAGAGGGAGTTCGAATCCGAATTTGAAATGAAAAACCTAGGACTGATGCACTACTTCCTAGTGTTGGAGGTCTGGCAAAAGCCAGGAGAAATTTTCCTATCTTAAGGAAAATATGTTGTGAAGATATCGAAAAGATTTGGGATGGTGGACTGCAAGCTTGAGACTACCTCGATGGAGCTTAACTTTAAAAAGTTATGCGGTAGTGCTGCCGAACTGGAATTGGGAAATGCCTCTGAGTATCGTCAACTCATAGGAGCATTGATGTTCTTGGTGAACTCTCGTTTGGATATATGTTTTGCAGTTAACATGTTGAGCCAATATATGGTTGAGCCTCATCACTCACATTGGATTGGTGCCAAGAATCTTTTGAGATATCTTCGGGGCACAGTCACTCATGGACTGCGATACACTGTCGGAGATGTGAGGCTGCATGGTTATTCTAATACTGATTGGGTAGGCAGTGTGGTGGATCGCAAGAGCACTTCTGGGTGTTGTTTCTCTTTGGGTTCTGCGTCGATATCCTGAATGAGCAGGAAGCAGAAGTCATTTGCTTTGAGCACAACTGAGGCCGGATACAAAGTTGTGAGTATGGCCTCGTGTGAAGCTGTCTGGTTGGGGAAGCTCTTCAGTGAGTTGTTTGGACACGTGATGGATACCACCGTGATCCTCTGTGACAACCAGAGTGGGATCCGATTATCAGAGAATCCTGTATTTCATGATCGCTCCCAGCACATAGACATTAGGTACCACTTTATCCGGGATATGGTACAAGGAGGAGCAATAAGGCTCCATCAAATTGGGACTAATGTGCAGGTCGCCGATATTCTGTCGAAGCCCTTGGGAAAGGTCAAATGCTTGAATTTCCAAGAATGACTAAGAGTCGTGGAGAGACCCTCCTGAGGGTTTTGTATGATATGGATATTGAGCTCTGGGAGCTCTGGGGAGCTTGGGGTACTTCTTGGAGCAATGAGCAACCACAGGGTGAGTGGTTCAACCTTCCCTTAGTGGTCTACTATGTAGGCAGGATGAGTGGTTCATCCTTCTCCTACTGAGACACAATGTTAGGGTGAGTGATTCAGCCTTCCCCTAGTGATTTGTTGTGTACAAAGTGAGTGGTTCAGCCTTCCCCTGGGATACCCCATGGTGAGATGTAGGTAGGATGAGTGGTTCATCCTTCTCTTGTTGAGACATCCTACCCATGCAGTCTAGGAGTCATGGGAAGTACCTCTCATTTGGCCAATGAGTAGGGAAATGGGGATAGGGACCATAGTACTACCAATGGACGCGTCGTGTACTACCGTACTCCCTATGCTAGGATGATATTGATCTGGGATCAATTGGAACTGACTTTGGATCAGTAAGAGTGGTATGAGACACTCTCTCTATTTGGAACTGATTTCGAATCAGTAAGAGTGGTATGAGACACTCTCTCTTTTTGGAACTGATTTCGGATCAGTAAGAGTGGTATGAGACAGTCTCTATCTAGAACTAATTTCGGATCAGTAAAAGTGGTATGAGACACTCTCTTTATTTGGAACTGATTTTGGATCAGTAAGAGTGGTATGAGACACTCTTTTTATATGGGACTGACTTCGGGTCAGTAGAGAATGGTATGATACATTCTCGATCACTTCTTCTTCTTCATAGTTCAACAAAGCAGAGCAGTGCAGGGCACTCCATTGATGGCAAAGATAGTATAGACTGGCAAATGGATTAGCAGATGGTGTTCTCCCTAGTTGAGAGGGAGTGTTAAAATTGGCAACTAGGGTGAAACTCCATGTGGGTCATCTTATTTATGGCAACTGATATTTTTCTTGGATTCCTCTCTTCGAGAGGTGTAGGATTGATCTAAAGATCATCCGATTTCGACATGTATTTAGGAGATATGAATTTATTTGTATTATTGACAATTTGTCAAGGTCGGCCAACAACCAAATAACGCCCAGCTCAACCTCAACGTTGCATTATAAATAGAGGAGACCTCAAGTCATTTGACACACTCATCACTCTTGATCTCTCCTCTCTACTCGTTTGGGTTTGTCCTCTCACAAGGAGGATGCAGTGGAAAGGGTCATCCAAGAGTATGCCCTAGTTGTAGGTGAAGAGGAGACTTAGCCGCAGTTAATGGAGACATCTAGCCGCAGCCTAGAGAGACCTAATCTAAGGTCATCTATCCGGAGTCAAGAGGCCCTAATTCCTTGTCAAATAGGACCTAATTCTGCAGCAAGAGGAAAGGAAGAAGAACCCCTTAACTGCAGCAAGAGGAAGCCCTAGTTGCAGAAAGGAGAAGATTGGACACCGAGGACATTTGAGGGCTATTTCAGGGGTCTGTTTAGAGGACAGAGTGAATGGTTGGAGGGCAGAGGCAAGGAGGGTTTGTTGGAGGGTGCAGCAACTGTTTTAGGGTGACAAGTCCATGCGTTAGGCTTGAAACTGCCCTGAAGGAGCAACGTGGAGGGAAACATCCTATTGAAGGACATCCACAGCAAGAGGAAGAAATTCTGGGTTAGTTTGAGGATTGTTAGGGACTGTGGTTGGGTGCCCTAACCAGTCCAGAATTGCAGCAGCCTAATTACCCTAGAATAGTGAGCTAACGCACACATTTTGGAGTGTATCTTGTATGTGTTGAGACAGTTTGATGGGTAACTTGTAGGATTCCCTAGGACAGCTAGTTTGCTGACAACGTGGAAGGTTAAGGACTGCCTATTGTGCCCTAACCGAAATTGCAGGAGCAACAAGAAATCATAGGAATGTTGCAGCAGTATTATGTTGAAGTCTTCTAAAAAGGATATGCTTCAACACTCTTCATGATTATTTGAAGACCGTCATAAGAATTCAAGGCTGCATCTTAGATCAGTCATCATTAGCAGAATGATGGACTTACTGCTGTTGTCATAAAATATTAGTTTTGTATATTTGTACTATCTCTATCTCTCTGTTGAACTATTGAAGCTTATAAGAAGATTTGATCAAGGGTTTCTCCACATTGGGGTTTGTCCCCAGTGGGTGCCAAATCTCGTGTCCTCTTGTCTTGGCTTGTCTTTTACTGTTTAGGATTATGTTCTATCTGCATTTTACTATCATGCTAATGTGATTGCTAAACTGGACATTGATATTGAGCTAACAAGAAAATTGAAGTAAATTGCTCTTAAGCATAGAACATACCAAAAATTAACACTTGAGGATCTTAAAGATCCCTATCCAGCAGAGGTTTTCATTTTGTTGCATGATGAACATTCTTCAAATGTTTGAGTTGTACAAAGTTGTTGCCTACAACTTGCCTTCTTTCATAGAAAGCTTAAGTTGTTGACATAGGTATCTTACCTATCCTTGTGATTATAGTCACCCTCCTGATGATGTCAAGAGATCTTGTTTCTAATACTTCCATAATGTCACATCATATCCGGTAATATATTGTAGTCACATTCTTCGCATGATCTAGGACACCAAAAGGAGACTTATAGAGAGAGACTAACTTAAAGAATTCTACTCCCTCTTACCATGGGCTGCATCCAGCTTCTTCCATCCAGTGACATGAATTTTCTTTTCCTTCTATCAATGTTCTTTTAAGAATCATACTGTTCGTAATTCCTTTTCTAGCTTCCCTAATGTCTACCTTATGAATTCAAAGGAGACCTTATTCAACGACTTTACTCATCTATGAGGACTAAGACTTTCCTCCTCATTCTATGCAGGGACCATTTTTATGAGAACTATGACTATCCTCCAATATTTTTATTTCCTTGCAAAACAAAGACATTAAACCAAAAACATGAAAGATACTCACTTGGCATGTGAAGAGGAGATGTTCACCTTGATGCTTTCTTTGCTTGAGTTGCCCATCAGGAACCACTAGTATCCTTTTACCAAAACTTCTTTGGAGACCTTATAGCATCATGACATTTGTGATCTTGACATCACCGAAACTGCTTTATGATCTTGAGATCATCTTGACTTCTAATTCTGCTTCAAGGTGCTTTTGACTCCTACATTTGAAAACATTGTTGACATGCTAGTGATATTGTTGTCCTACAAGTAGACTTTATCACACTCAACATTCCTAGGAGTGCATCAACAAACACCTATATCGAGCAATATCCAAACAATGATAGCGATATAGAAGGACTCGTGCTGATCTAAGCACCATGCTGTTGAGATCATGTTTATAAACAAGATCCGAGATTGTGACTAGTATATTGTTATGACATTGTATTGAGACAACGATATCTATGAGCATTGTACATATGAGCTGTGTAGAGAGACACTGTGTTTTGAGCCCGAATTCACGACTGTGTTTTTATTGAGTTCATCTTTTGTTGTACCACCAAGATCTTGATTGTTGTTTCATCTCGAGGTCTTCATCAACTAGATCTTCAAGCTGGGAAATGTATTGGAGATTTTGATCCATCGAGATCATGACTATCTCATCATAGACTTTACCAAGATCATAACCTATGTTAGGATGATGACTGTACCTTAATCGAGAATGTAATTGTGATCACCAAGATCTTACTTATCATGGTTGTGTGCAGAACATATATAATATATATATGGACTTTACATGGATAAGGGAGGTCGGCTTAAGTTAAGAAGACCCTCGAAGCATGATGAAAGGTGCGTATATATATGGTGAGCATGAGGCTCATTCTCACCATCGATCTTCGCTCGGTTCTTCGCATCTCAAGTGAGAAATGCGCAGCTCTATTGCGCAGAACTCATGCACATGATAAAGGGAGTACGTGAGGTTCTCTACTTAGAGTTTGGATGAACGAAGCTATGGTCGGAGCAGAAAATCAGTACACGGTATTGCGCAGATTTGGGTGAGCGTTTTGGTTGACCGTCGTGGATACCCGCTCCTAAATAAGGGTGCATATTGGTGTATGATTAAGGCTCATAAGTCCACCTCGCATAAGGGCAAGAAGGATATGTGAAGAGCCTTAAGGAATGTGTATTCTTTAAGGAAGTGTCTCGCATGTTTTCAGGATTTGGTTATGCGGAGGTCTCGGTTGTGAAAGGCTTGTACATGGTGTTGTGCAGCTCGGATTATTACAGCCGAGAAAGGCTTGTACATGGTGTTGTGCAGGTCGGATTATTACAGCCAAGAAAGGCTTGTGCAGCTCGGATTATTACAGCCGAGAAAGGCTTGTACATGGTGTTGTGCAGGTCGGATTATTGCAGCCGAGGAAGGTCTTTGTACACGGTTGGGTGCAGATTTGGGTGAACGTCTTGGTGACCCGTGAGGGGCCCGTTCACAAACAAAAGGTGCACGTTGGTGTATGGTTAAGATTCTCTGCCTTGTTGTATTATTTCTAAGTGTGGTCGTGGACTTGCCCGGCACACTTGTATTGTTGTATTATTGAAAGAGTTTCATAATATAATATTCGGGCGAACTCATTCGGGAGTTGCCCCTCCCAATATAATTGTGTATGTTAATGTTCTATATGCGGTTTTACATTACATGTTAATTATATTGGTTGAAATCGGTTATGGAAATATAATCAGTTATGAATTTTATTGATTATAAACGGTTATGAAGAATTGGTGCTCTTACTTAATTAGAGAAGTCGAATTAAGTAGGCTAGTGTGTGAAGGCGTAGTCCATATGTGCTCCTATTGAACAAATAGAGTACACGGTGGTGCCGCACCCGCCCAATAAGAAAAAAAAAAAGATTGGGGGCGTGACAGTTGGTATGAGACAGGCCATCTAGCCAAAAATTGCTCAAAAGCCTCCCAGAAAAATCTCGGTAGAAAAAACCACCACGGATCTACTTGGTGGGAAGGAGCACAAAAAGAACACTACACTGTCATCAAAGAAGAATACTCTAGAGAAAACTCTGAATCACAAGAAATTGGGCAAGACAGAAACAACTCTCACGACAAGCATGGAGAAAGCCCTGCCCAACAGCAAAAAAGTACACTCAACGACCCCTCAAGCATCAACAGTGATGAAGATTCAAATACCATACAAAATAAATCTTCATCTAACAGCCAAGCAAATCTCCTAGACCAAACTTCTTCTCCGACTATCTTCAAAAGGATGAACACAATAGATCGTGAAGCTAAGACACCAATGTCCCAAGAACTAGAAGAGATGAAGGAGATGCAAGATAAAGGAAGTTGGAAGACCGTAGAGAAAAAAAGAAAGCTACAACACCAATCTCGCCAAGAAAGACGAGGAGCCAGACAATTAAAAACTAAAAATATTATAGGTCCGATAGACCAATTTGGTCTCAGTGGACGGTAACCACTATCATCATCATCATCATATATATATATATATATGTTATCGTAGTAGTACTGAGTTTCTTATCTGAGACTGTGTGTTTCCTGTAGGATCTTGGAGACCATTATTCTTATGCTAAGAAATTACCGAAACAGAGATACCAAGATGAACACGTTAATTCTGTTAGTGTTTCTTTCCATCATGATCATGCTGAGAATATATTACTTAGTGACTGCATTGAAGACTTCAATTATGAGGAGATCGAGACAGTGATTGCATTGATGCCAAGACTGTGTTTTCATTGAGACAGAAATCATAAGAGTGTCGAGACAGGGTATTCTCTTCTTTCACCGAGACAAAGTATCCACTGAGTTCATATACCGAGATATTATACTTTGTTGTGCTCATCAGGATTGATAGAGGAGTTTGAATATGTCACTGTCCTGCGTCACCGAGAGCCTGTACCATCCAAAATTTCAGAATGATACGAGATTCTATTTTACTGTGATGACTCTTTGATGATGACTTGAGAGACACAAGATTTTGTTGTTTGTAGATTTTTTGTTGTAGACTTGTTCCTCCAATATCTCGTTTCTGCCCTTTCTTAGATTGCAACCATAGCTCTGATACCATGTTAAAGAATCTAGGGCATTGATTTAATGAGATTCTTATTAGTATGACAACTATTAATGTTTATCTTATTAGCATATTGTTTAACATTAGTGTGTCTTCTTTACTTCATTAAATAGCTATCATAACAAAGAGACAAGAACACAAGATGTTGGATTTCTGCTAGGGTCAAAACCTCTCCCTCTTGGAGAGGAAAACCCGCACAAAAATTATTCTTATAGAGATTCCAATTGACGAACACCAAGACCATGACCCTTGACTAACTGAGCCACTCCAATACCAAGACACCGATCCTCTTCTTCATATTGCTGAGATCATCATCACCACTGTACCACAGAGACATTCATTACTGCTGCTGCGCTGCAACATCACTGAGAATATTACTGAGCTTCCACTAAGAAACTCATCATAGGTATGAGCTTCACTGTTGCTGCATCATTACAGAGATCCTCTGCATTTCGAATACACTGAGACTGTTAGATAGTGATCATCAAGATAATGACTGTGTCTATGATATATGTAAGCCGAGACAGAGTTTGATATAGATCCTTGAGGGTGTAGACACTTGTGACTACATTTATGATAGCACTGAGATTTGTATCATCTCTTTCCACCAAGGAGTAGACTGCATTAGCAATGCACCAAAAGATGTACTAAGGAGGAGACTGAGATTTCTTATGAGGTTTCAGATGTGACAAGATACTATATCCATCCGACAGTGTATTCCTTCAAAGTATGCAAGGTTGCAGACCCTGTAACCATCCAAGCTTCTGCAGAGACTCTAGCTGCCTATTTATAGGTGTTATGTCTCCATATCAAGCTGACATTACCAAGTGAACTGATGTGTCTCCTTTGCAAGCCGACGTGACTTTTATTTAAATTCATTTTGCTGGCTGACGTGACTGTGTTTTTTTTCATTGTTTTTGCTTGCTTGTCTTCAAGAGGATTGTGCTGGTCTTGGAGGGTTGTTTTTATACATTTGGTTGACCCATATATATTACATGAAGGCTCAAGCTCCTTATATATGACTTTGATTCATTGACTTTTCTAGACCTATGAAATGACCAAGAAACTCGTTCATTTAATTTACAAAAATAATATTTCTTTTTCTTGACAAGTACAAAGATCAAAATTACATTTGTAGATACTTAACCTAGTTACACTTTTCTTCAACAAAAACCTCTCCTCTTGATAGGGAAACCCACAACAATTATTTTCTTCTTATAGAACTTCAAATGACGAATTCCAAGACCTAAGACCCTTTGTCAAAGTGCCCTCCAAGACCAAGTCAACCGTTCTTCTTGATGAGCTTTCCTTTCATAGTTTACAACAAAAAAATTGGACCTTTCAGCAACAACTTCGACCCCAACAACTTTTCTAGCAACTTCGAACCTCAACAACTTTCTAGCAACTTCAACCTCCTACAACATTCGAACCTTGGCAACTTTCCAGCAACTTTGACCTCCAACAACTTTCCAGCAACTTCAAATCCCAACAAATTCAAAATTTCGTTGCACTTAAGAGAGAGAGAGAGAGAGACCCAAAAACTTAGACTCTAGCTTCCTTCTACAACTTCACTTGCCTTAGGACTTCTTCCTTTTTAAGCTCAAATTATTTTTCTTGCTTCTTCGTACATCTTGAATGTGTGCTTCAAATGAGGTCGAATACCTCTTATATATAGGCTTTCCAGGGGTATGAATTGCCTCCATGAGGCTGACTTGATCTTTCATGTAGGCCGACTTGTTGCAACCTGTTGACAAGGTCTTGGAGGGTTTTTTATGACTCAAATAAATTTCTTTTACATAATCCAAGATGCCCAAAGGGGTCTTACATGTATGACAATGACTCTTTTGACTTCATAATTCTATGGCAAACCTAGAAGCACTCAATGGGTGCTTGACCTACAAATAAATTTATCTTAAGCATGAAACCCATGCATCAAGAATGACAATAATAAATTTCTTTTCTTTTTAATATAAAATATATAAAAATCATGATTATAATAGACATTATGAAAACTGAACCTAGTTACATATTTCAACACTCTCTCTTAACTAGAGAGGTATTCATAATTCATACATGGTACTTGGACATTCTCATATTGAAGAATTCTCATAGGAAGAGTCAGATTGGTAAGCCATCTTATAAGTTATTATTTCAACTTATCTCATTGCATCTCATCATATCAACCAACATTGTCACATAGCAAGGCCTTGACTAACAACTCTATCTCTCCACAAGATAAGAGCACAATGCTAGCGAAACAATGATTGATAGATACCATCATCATTGTTTCTTAAGGAACATACCCCATCTGGATGTTCACAAGGTATGTCCTTTTTGGACAATTTCTGTCTTGGAATAACACATCCTCAAGGAATTTCCTCTTTGACTACTCTTATGTATTGGATTCCCTACCACATCGTCAAAGAGTATTGGAAACCAAATGTTTACCCAATCCTCTATTCTTTCTTCATAACATGAAGACAAGAATGATGTGTCTATTTCTCCCTCTCAACTAGGGAGGATCAACTCATTCCTATAAAAGGAATATACCCAAGCTCCCTTTTAACAAGGGACTTGCCCAAGCTCCCTTTTAACATGGGACTTGCCCAAGCTCCCTCTCAACTAGGGACTTGTTTCCAACAACTTTTTTCTCTTTGGTGGAGATCATGGTACTATCAACTGCTTGTAGGGCTCCTCTTTCTGCATCATGTCATGAATTTCATCTTCTTCATTATAGAGCCTTCTTCATCATAACTTCTTTGTAGGGCTTCGGTCATCTTTCTTCATCACTTCCCTTCAACGAACCATAGGATTGAACCAATAGTCATGTCATCCTTCTCTTCATTGGAAAGTGAGCTTCTAGCCCACATTTGGCTTTCTTTCATACAACTACCTCTTCCAAGTCATGTTTCTTTCAGGATCTTCCATCCAATCTCAAGAGTACTAGTGTAGGTGAACTCTCTTTTGGTAGCCGTGTATCAACCCAACCAAATGTTTTTCAAAAATAAAAATGAATGTTGAATCAAAGTTACCTTTTTATGATGTCCTTTTGTCATGACATATGCTTCTTGCAACATCAACATCCTGTACATGTATGAATCCATCTCCAAGACATTCATTACCAGGATTCTTCTTTTGCAATATCCATATCAGGGTCTTCATACCTTCTTCGTCCATGGAGATGTTATATCTAGTTCTTCTAGTTATCGGATGTTGATCACATATCTTATCTTACATGACTATAGTTGCATCTTTCACGAACTCTTCTTTCTTTCTTCACATATTGCTTCCCATGAACTTCTATACACAACTCCTTCATTATAGGAACCATAATTGTCAACCACCTCATGTTTCGTATGATGTCATATTATGTTGATTTCATCTTATCAATATGTAGAAGAGCTCAAGGCACATTGTCTACATACCTTCGTGCATCATTCTAATGGAAGAGATCCTTCTTCTTCGATCATGCTAATGAGATAGAGCTTTCAACCATGTTATCTAAAACTATATGATGACAAGATTTTATCTATCAAATATGTGCATACCATTTCCTTCTTTTGGTCATCTAGACTTCTTTCTAGCAACTTGCTTTCCTTGCTTGAATATAAAAGTACTTCAACCAACTTGACATGCTGCACATCTTGGTCATCATACCTTACCAGTGAATCCCACACAAGGTGGAATGTGTGTTGAAATTTCTAAGTCTGACATGTTAGAAATCCCTACTGCATTATCTGGTTTATTTTCTCCTACTTGTTCTTTTCATTAACAAGCTATTTATAAATATAAATACTGAAAATAAACACAAATGCAGCCTTAACTCATATACAAATCAACAACTGAAATAACTGAGACAAACACACAAGGGACACCGTTATATTTAGACAATCATCGCCCGAAAAACCCAATGCGGGAAAACCGGTGCATCAGTTCTGAGGGTTTTATTACTATGCAGATTCTTGAGTACAACTGGGATGCCAAAAATGGCTCACCCAACAAATATTGTTACACGGGAGTAATACCTCTTCTTGGAGACAGATATTCAGCCTCTCAGCTCTAGTCTGCCCCAAGAAAATCCTTTCGGCACTTCCTCTTGGCCTTGCCTCAACCCTGCTAGCTTCAACGCAGCTCCTAAAGCCTCTGCATCAACCTTCAGACCCTCTGCGTCAGCTCTTAGGCCCTCTGCGTCATCCGCGCAGGCCCCTCAACCTCTGCACAGTCCCTAGCTCCTCTGTGTAGCCTTTGTTGCCTCTGCGTAGCTCTAGCTGCCTCAGTGTTAGCCTCTTCAGTCACTGCACTGACCCTCTAGCACTATCCCTGCCTCTTTTCTATGCACTCACTACCCTTCGCTGCAACAGATCACTTGTTTGAATTTTCTTAGCAAGCCCCGCTCCAGAAAATCGAACTGACTGATCAATCTTGGTGTATATCCAACTGACCCTCAAGCCTTCTCTTATACTTTTCCTGTTGAGTCTTCAACGACTGAGATTAAGTCTCTAATCAACAGCTAAAATTAGATTCGGTTTGATCCATGTCATTTAGAACATTCTCACCCAGTTTTATATTAATACCCATTAATATTTTAATTTTCCTAAGTTTAGATTTAGGAACCCCATTAAAAATATTAATTATTTTAATACCTCTACAACCGGGTGGAATTTCCCCAAACTATTTCTGGGTCTTAGAGATTTTATGTGCCTTCGCCTCTCCACCAATTTTCATGGCTAGAGCACATCCAATGCTACCACAAATCAAAACTCCCTCTTAGCGAGGAATGTGCTTTAGTAATGCTCCAACACTAAACATCACACTGATCCTTCCGCACTAGTACCTGTGCGGATGCTTGGCCTACTGCCTCACATCATCTGCGCTACTGCTTCCTGTACTGTTGCCCATGACACTGCCACTACTACGTCTGTACTACAGCTCCCTCTCAATATGTTGCCCATGCTGCCCCTAGCACTGCCACTGCTAACCCCTGCACTGCAACTCAGTTACCGAGAAGTAAGTAACTGATCTAACCAATTGCTGACGGTTGGGTCAGTTTGGAAGCCTCATGAAACTAAAGCTACCTCTGCTACTATCGTGTGCTCCCTCTGTTGCCATTGCGCTGTTGCATACACCTTTGTGACTCTCGCGCTGCCGCAACCTCCACCGCGCTGCCTTAGATTCTTGCACCCAAGCACTGCCTTGCTGCTCCACTACACTTTGCTCCACTCGACCTCTGTCATCTTGCTACTATCGTTAAGGGCTCCCGTAGCCAGATATGATCCAAGAGTTTGGGCACCTCAAGGATCTTGCCCCTAGTATGTAGTCCTCATGACTACAACTCGATGTCTCTCCACCTCTTCTCTAGAGGTGCATGAGCACTCATAGCACAGTCATCATCAGTCTCGACTTCTTTCTCCGCCTTAGTCGAAGTTGCCTTGGAGTCGGAAGCCTCTCCCTTGTTCTTCTTCCAGGGACATTGGGATGCATAATGTCCTAGCTCCCCACAATGGAAGCGCTTCACCTTGGAGATATCCTTCTTCTTCCTCTTCCCTTGTTGTCCCGTAGATGCTATAGCCACATCCTCCTCCTCCTATTTCTTGATTCGACCTCCTTTTCCACTACTCCCCGCCTTGGTCAACCGTCTAATCTCTTATTAGCGAAGAGATGCCCATATCTCTTCCCATTCTAGAAGAATAGCTCTGCCCAAAATGCCTTGGACAAATGTCTCCCACTCCTCGAAGACTGCATTCAAGGTGGTCCTCACCATGAACTTTGGATCCGGTGTAGACCCTATGGAAGTATGTTGGTCACGAATCTCCTGCAATCTGAGGAGGAATAGATCTATCTGCTCCCCCTTCTACATCTAATACGACCACAACTAATTCTCCAATAGCATCTTTCGCTACATGGAAGTGCCCTGATACAAGGTCGTCAAAGTATCCCACATCTCCTTCGCTTTGTTCTTTTCAACAATATGTGGTACGACATGATGCTTGACCCCATCAAGGATTATGCACTTTGCCCTCACCATTGCATCCTCATACTTCTCATCATTCACTGGGTCGACTGGGATAGCCACGGTTCTCAAGGCAAAGCCCTTGATGCAATGTCGATCCAGGACTGCCAGGATCCTGGCCTTCCAGAAGACAAGTTGGAAGCCCCGTCCAACCTGTCTTGATCCCTCAATCCGTTCACTGCCATTTTCGCTCCTCTTCTAGACTCCCTCCGAGTTTCGACTTCCCTCTTGGAAATCTCCCTCTAAGTCTTGATTTCCCTGCTGGAAATCTTCCTGCCAAGTGTCGAACCACTCCTCTCCAATCCTCCTTGCAACTGCAACTCAGATCTTGATTTCTTGGCTAGAAATCCGTGAAGGTAGTGACTCCCTCTACCTTTGTTTTGTCCCGTTAGGTATTGTTCTGCTTCAACAGAAACAACACCCCACCAACTGCCGAACCACAATCTGCCCACAGCTCCCTAGGCCCCAAGAACTGAAGATACTGAGCCTTCCAGCTCTGCGCAATCCTGGCAAAGGCTGAATTGCTCCTCTGGCCAATTGCGTCAATCCTACCTGGCTAAGTAGGATGACGTGGCTCTTCGTGAGCCTCTTTTGCCTCTCTCTGCCTTTGCGATGGCCCTCTCCTTGGCTTGAAATGATGATGCAGACCCTTTGCATCACTTATTCTCTGCTGCCTTCTGCTTAGGAGCAACTCTGTCTCTCAGGACAACTGCTACTGCTGCAAATTTTTGATATCATTAATGCCTTTAGTCCTCCTATGATCTGCAATGCTCTGATACCATATTGAAATTATAAGTCTGATACGTTAGAAATCCCTACTGTAGTATCTGGTTTATTTTCTCCTACTTGTTCTTTTCATTAACAAGTTATTTATAAATATAAATACTGAAAATAAACACAAATGCAACCTTAACTCATATACAGATCAACAACTGAAATAACTAAGACAAACACACAAGGGACACCGTTATTTTTGGACAATCATCCCCGGAAAAACCCAATGCGGGAAAATCGATGCAGCAGTTCTGAGGGTTTTATTATTATGCAGATTCTTGAGTACAACTACGGTGCCAAAAATGGCTCACCCAACAAAGATTGTTATATGGCAGTAATACCTCTTCTCGGAGACAGATAGTCAGCCTCTCAGCTTTAGTCCGCCCCATGAAAATCCTTCCAACACTTCCTCTTGGCTTCGTATCAGCCTTGCTAGCTTCAACTCAGCTCCTGAAGTCTCTGCGTCAGCCTTCAGAACCTCTGCGTCAGCCTTCAAACCCTCTGCGTCAGCTCTCTGGCCCTCTGCGTCACCTACGTAGGCCCCTCAGCCTCTACGCAATCCCCAGCTGCCCCCGCGTAGCCTCTACTGCCTCTACGTAGCTCTAGCTGCCTCTGTGTCAACCTCTTCAGTCACTGCATTGATCCTCTGGCACTATCCTTGCCTATCTGCTATACACTCATTGCCCCTTGTTGCAACAGATGACTTGTTCAGATTTTCTTAGCAAGCTCCACTCCAAAAAATCAAACTGTCTGATCAATCTTGGTGTATCTCCAACTGACCCTCAAGCCTCCTCTTATACATTTCCTGTTGAGTCTTCAATGACCGAGATTAAGTCTCTAATCAACGATTAAGATTAGATTTGCCTTGATCCATGTCATTTAGAACGTTCTCAACCAGTTTTATATTAATACCCATTAATATTTTAATTTTCCTAAGTTTAGACTTAGGAACCCCATTAAAAATATTAATTAATTTAATATCTCTACAACCGAGTGCAATTTCCCCAAACCATTTCCGGGTCTTGGAGATCTTACGTGCCTTAGCCTCTCCACCAATTTTCATGGCTAGAGCACGTCTGATGCTACCACAAATCAACAATGTGGACTATCTACGAGGCACTTGCTTCTTAGTAGAGGTGAACCTTCTAATGAAGATTCCAATGGAGGATCTTGATGATCCTTATTCTGCAAATGCTCCTTCCTAATGATGATGATGTATGATGATTTCTTTATCTTCTATCTTGCTAGATAGCTTTCCTCCAACCATATATAGTGCTACTTTGATTGTCCTTATATGCTTTCAATGGAGATGCCATTTCTATCATGATGACTGCTATAACGATGTAGACTTTCTACTTCAGCTATCCTTCCATGCCTCTATGATGATGTCATCTTTATCTTTCTATAATGCATCCTATCATACTTGTGATGCTTTCTATTCTCTTCTATAATTGAAAAGAACCAAGTGAAGGAGATTATTTCAGTCATAGTAGAGATCTTTCACCTCCTCCTCCTTTAATTTTTTCCTTTCTGATTCTTCCACTTCTTCAGTAACATGGGCTTCATTTATTTCCTTTCTCTTTTTGTTGTCCTTGAGTTTGGGACAATTTCTTTTAAAGTGCCCATATTCATTACAGTCATAGCATTGTATCTTTGACATTCATCTTCCTCTTTTTCCGAGGATCAAACTTTCCAAATTTTCCTTTCCCCTTGGCCATGGCAGCGTATGCTTGAAGTTGTTCATTTGATCCAACATTGCTCTTTTCCTTCCACCTAGTTTCTTCAATCTTACATAATGACCAAAGTTCACTAGATGGAGTGGCTTCCTTCTTTCCATAGATACTTGATACAAAGTTTCCCCATTCATTAGGTAGTGCATTGAGCACAACGATGGTCATTTCTTTATTGGACATTATTTCTCCTAATTCTTGTAGTTGATCTCTTATTTGTGACACCCTCATAAAGTATGAGGCTATCCCTTCTTCCTTTGATACCTTCATTTTGTATAATTCGGTTCTCAATGATATGACTTCTCCTGCAGTGCTAACAAAAAACAATTCTACCAACTTTTCATAGATATCCTTCTATTTGTCCAAGTTTGCTACATAAGTGATGATGAAATCCTTGATTAATTCTATGAGGATTCTTCAAGCCCTTAATTCCTCTTTCATATACTTCGATAGTGCTTGATCTTGGTCTTGAGATGGTTTAGAGATTGAACCCTTTACATATTCAATAACTTCATTCCCTATGAGGATCAAATCTATCATCTTCTTCCATGCAAGGAAATTTGATGACCCAACCAGTTTGTTGCTTTCCTTGCAAAATGAAGTCATTTTGATAGTAGATTCAGACATAAATATAAAGATAGTTACTTGTCAAGTGAAGATGCTCCTTGATGATGATATCTTCAACTTGATGTCTTCTTGATGATGTTGATTATTGAAGATGCCTTGTTAATGATGTTTGTTTCTTTGATGATGTCTTCCTTCTTCAAAGATGACAATACTTCTTCTTCAAGGGAGATGCCCATCTTCAAAGATGCTAGAGATGAGATTATTTCTTCAATGTGAGGGAGATGGCCTTGATTCCTTTGATGATGAGGTGCTCTTCTTGCTTCCTTTGGATGTAGAAATGTTGAATATGGAAACTTCAAGATGCTTCAAATATGTAGTTCTTCTTTCTTTGAGTGAAGGTAGGGTCCTTGAGGTCTTCTTCTCCTAGTGATTATGTAATCCTTGAGATGAGTACTCCTTGATGCTTCTTAGTCCTCCTTAATATTGTCCTTGTGCTCGGCTCTTATGTATCCTTCTTCAATGATGTGATCGTCAAGCTGCCTCTTCTTGTTGTAGTCACCTTTACTCTAAAACCATGTTGAGAAATCTAGGGGCAACTTAATTAGATGATTTCTCTTACTTTGATAATTGCTTGTGATGTATTTTTACTTAACTTGATTAACTTCTCCGTTCACTTGATTATTATTAATGTTTTCTATCATCAAACAACTACCAAACAATGAAAACCAATGAGACAAGGAGACACAAAATGTAGGTTGTCAGCCAAGACCAAAACCTCTCCTCTTGAGAGGAAAAACCACAACAATTCTCTCCTTATAGAACTTCAAATGACGAGTTCCAAGACTTAAGACCCCTTCAAGACCAAGTCAACCTTTCTTCTTGATGAACTTTCCTTACACGGCTTACAACAACAAATTTTGACCTTCCAACAACAACTTCGAACCCCAGCAACTTTCCAACAACTTTGACCTCCGACAACTTTCCAGCAACTTCGAACCCCAGCAAATTCGGAATTTCGTTGCACTTAAGAGAGAGAGACCCAAAAACTTCGACTCTAGCTTCCTTCTAGAGCTTCACTTGCCTTAGGACTTCTTCCTTTTTAAGATCAAACTCTTTTTCTTGCTTCTTTGTATGTCTTGAATGTGTGCTTCAAATGAGGTCGAATACCTCTTATATATAAGATTTCCAGAGGTACAAACTGCCTCCATGAGGCCGACTTGATCTTTCATGTAGGCCAACTTGTTGTAGCCCGTTGACAAGGTCTTGGAGGGAATTTAATTACTCAAATATTTTTTTATTTTTTTTACATAATAAAAGATGCGCAAAGGGGTCTTACATGTATGACAATGAGTCTTTTGACTTCATAATTATATGACAAACCTAGAAGCACTCAATGGGTGCTTGACCTACAAATAAGTTTATCTTGAGCATGAAACCCATGCGTCACGAATGACAATAATAAATTTATTTTCTTTTTAATATCAAATATATAAAATCATGATTATAATAGACATTATAAGATTGAACCTATAAGACTAAACCTAGTTACATATTACAAGAAGTTCGAGTTGTTAGATTGAGCCATGATTTCTTATGGAGTGTAAAATTCCTTCAATGATTTTGCTAGTATTACTCTCATAGAGGATTGCCAGTTTGGCATCCATTTTATTGTACTAAGAATTTCTCACTGTTGCATAATAATAAAACCCTCAGCTGTGACACTGGTTTTCCCACATTGGGTTTTTCCGAGGACAATTGTCCAAAAATAACTACCAAATTTTTGTGTGTGCACTAGCAGTTTCTCAGTTTCCAGCATTTTATTTTCTGCAACGTTTTTATGGTGAAAATTGCAGTTGTGATTTTATTCGTTATTTGTTGTAGCAAATAAACTGCATTTAATTTTTAATAGGTTAGAAGAATAATTTCTAGTTGCTGCAATCAAGGTTGCGGGGGAGTGCCCTCCCCCCGAACTCGCTCCCGAAGCATGCTCCGCTCGAGAGCGCACTCCCGTGGAAAAAGAACCGCTCCCTGCTCCCGCCTTAAAAAAATCACTCCTGTGGATGGATTGGGCGGCCGCGAGGCGGGAAAGGGAGGGAGGGGAAGGGCCAAAAGAATTAAAAGGCCGGCCTCCCCTCCATAGTTCACCGTTTGCACATTGAGAGAGCAAGAGAGGGCTATTGGAATTTGAGCTTGAGTTGAGGAGGAGGATTGAGAGAAAGATTGAGAGGATTGCTTAGGAGCTTGAGGAGCTTGCAAGGGAGATTGGAGCTTGGGATTGAAGGCCAAAGAGGTAGGATCTTGACTCTAATCTAGCATTTGTGTTTTTTATATGTTCATTGTTAAATGAAAATGTTGTCTTCTCTCTTTCCCATTCCCATTCCATTTTATTGCAGGCAAGAAACTATAGCTCCACCAATGTTCAAAGAATCAAAACTTCAAACATCATGGCTATATGGCTTGGCATTCTCTTGATGTTGGTTCCTTTTTACGTTATTATGGTGTTGGAGAGTAGGAGGGTTGATCATGATGAAGATGATGATGAATTGGGTAGTGGTGGATTTGAAACCCTTGGAGAGGAGGTGTACCTTGGTGAGGAGGAAGAGGAGAGTGGAGATGAGGGCACAAAAACAAAAGCAAACCAAACCCCATTTTGGAAATATGTTTCTAGGCCTGAAGCAGGGAAAGGGGGTGGACCGTGGAACCACTAAATTTACATGCCTACACTGCAAAAGCATTTACACAAGTTCATACACCCTTGTCAGAAAGCACCTTTGTGGGACAATGCCATGGGATGGAGGTAAACAAACAGGAACCAAAACTTGTGTAAGTGTGACAACACAACAAAGAGCCAAATACATAAGGGAAGAGGAGGAACCCCAATATAAATCTGAAAGATCAAAGGGTGACTTTGAACATGATAGCCCACAATCACATAGACAAAGAACTTCATCAACATCCTCCCATGGCAGTGGATATGGAGGCATAGAAACAAACATTCCTTTAAGGCATAGAACCATATCAAATTTCCTTGACGAAGGGTGTAGGAATGATGTGGATTAAAAAAAAATCGGTTTCTCTATGCATGTGGAATACCATTCAATGTTCTTCACTCACCTTATTGGCATGAAATGGTTTCCGCCATTAATGATGCCCCCAAAGGATACAAGATTCTGGGTATGACAGGGCTAGAACCGTGGGACTTGATCGTGAAAAAGCAAAAATAGCACACACTTTGGGTCAAATGACAAGTTCTTGGAATGAGCATGGGGTATCCATTGTATTTGATGGATGGATAAACGTAAAAAGCAAGCCATTGATAAGTGTTCTTGTTGTGTCTAAAGGTGGTGCAATCTTCCTTTCAACATATGATTACTCAGAAAAGTTCAAGACCGCCATCAACATTGCAAAATCATTACTTCAAAGAATTGAACGTATTAGCCTATACAATGTCATCCAAGTTATCACTAATAATGCTTCTAATTGTAAGGTAGCAGGAGCAATTATTGAGGATAAATACCCCAACATATTTTGATCTGGGTGTTTGGTTAACACAATGAAACTTTTGATGCATGATATTATTAAGAACAAAAACCCTCAATACAAATGGATTGGTGATTTGTACAAGAGGCAAAAATCTGATTACAAATCATAGCAATACCCATGGGCTTTTCCGTAGTCACTCAAGTTTGGAGCTATTGAAGATTCGAAGACTAAATTTGCTAGTTATTACCTCACCTTCAGGCACCTTTTGAAAGTAAGAGAGTCATTAACTAGCATAGTATCAAGTCAATAATGGCAAGTATTAAAGGACAGTGCTCCAACTGCAGTTGACAAGCAAGGTTTTGAACAGGTGGAGGACACTGCTCTTGATGGTTTGTTTTGGGCACGTGTGAGGGATGTTTTGCAATTCACCAAACCCATTTATAACATGATTCATTTTGCAGATACAAATGCATTGATGATTGGGGAGGGGTATGAGTAGATGGATAACATGTTGGGGCAAATACAAAATATTGTTAGGAAAAAAATCCTGACTTGTGTGATATTATTCACAAACTTAATGTGATATTATTCACGATGGAATAAACTTAATGTTCCACTACATGCCTTGTTGTATATCCTTATGCCAAAATACTACTCTCCATCTTGGTTGGGCAAAACTGTGTTGAAATATGTAACTACGTTTGGTCTTGATAATGGCATATGTAATCGTGATTTTATGTATTTAATGAAAAGAGAAAAATATATTTATTATTTGTATTCTAGAGGCATGGTTTTCATGCTCAAGGGAAATTTATTTTTATGTCAAGCACCCATTGAGTGTTTGTAGGTTTCTCATAAAGTCAATTGAATCATTGTTATGTATAGAAGACCTATTTGGGCATGTTACATATTGTAAAGAAAAATTTATTGAGTCAAAATAGAGTCAAAAGACCCTCCAAGACCTCTTCATGGCACAAAGATCAAGTCGGCCTACATGAAGGGACAAGTTGGCCTCAAGATAGCAATTTGTACCCCTCACAAGCCTATAAATAAGAAGGAATTTGACCTCATTTGCATACTCACTCAAGCAACTTCAATCTCCTAAAGATAGAGGCTAGAAAAGGACGAAGAAGAAGAAGAAGATCAAGATCGAAGTTTTGGGCCTCTCTCTCTCTTTCATTAGGGTTTCTACTGTTTCTGGGCTAAACGAAATTCTAAATCTGCATCGAAGTTGTGAAGTTGCAAGGTCGAAGTTGTGAAGCTGCCTCTAGATCGAAGGTGTGAAGTTGTTAGGTCGAAGTTGTTGAAGTTGCATCAAGGTCGAAGCTGTGAAGCTGCTAGGTCTAAGTTGCAGAAATTGTTGTTAGGCCCGAAGTTGTTGGAAGGTCAAAGCTTGTTGCGAGAAGCTGTGTAAGGAAAGCTCATAAGGAAGGAAGGATGACTTGATCTTGGAGGGTCTTGAGCAAGGGTCATAGGTCTTGGAATTCGTCAATTGAAGTTCTATAAGAAGAGAAGGATTCTGGTGGGTTTTCCTCTCAGTTGGAGAGGTTTTGGCCCTAGCTAATCGTCTATATCTTGTGTCGTTTGTCTCATTGTTCTTTATGATTTGGTAGTTATTTGATGATAGAGAACACTAATAATAATAAGAAAAGAAGAAGTTAATCAACTAAAGTAAAAATACATTACAAGCAGTTATCAAAGTAACAGAAATCACCTATGCTTGTTGCCCCCTAGACTTGTCAACATGGTTTCAGAGCTAAGGTGACTACATCAAGGAAGGGCAACACGAAGAAGGATACTCGAAGGCCGAAGTATAAAGAGATCATCTTGGAAACATCAAGAGCATCAATCATTAAGAAGGACTAACCCTCTCATCATATTTAAAGCGAATAATTAAGAACATCAAAGAAGTCCTCAAAATCCTACCTCATCCAAATAAGGGTTTCGCACTTGAAGCATTCTTGGGAATATCACACATTCTACAATCATTATCACGATTAAGGAAGAGTGAAACACTTTTGGGTCTGTTTTTCCGAGCTATATTCTCCACATGTGTGAAGTATTAAGACATCCTTTTGTAGCAACAAGTATCGAATTGCAGCCACCATCAAGGATCACGTTTTGTGCCAAGAAAGGTCTTCTTTGCAAGCCGAAATAACAAGAAAAAGAAGTCAAGTCAAGCGAAGTAGAAAGGAGGCAAATTTGTCCATCTTCTAGCCGCACATGTGAACTAGGGTTATTGCAGAAATGCTACATGAAGCTGAAATTTTGAAGGGGGGGCGAAATTTGAGGTTGTGAAACAAGTTTAACTAGCGTTGTCTTGAAGGAAGAAAAGCAAGGGAAACCATTGTCATCGTCATCAAGGAATCAATGTGATTTCCCTTTGAGCCAAGGATCATTTTTGAAGAAAGGCATCTTCTATTATTTGCATCATCATCAAAATCAAGAAGGTATCAAGTTGAAGATACCATCATCTAGAAGTATTTTTATATCTATATTTGAATATGTCAAAATGACTTCATATTGTAAGGAGAGCAACAAATTAGTTGGGTCATCAAACTTTCTTACATGGAAGAAGAGGATAGATTTGATTCTCGTAGAAAATGAAGTTGTTGGTCATGTTAAGGGTTTAATTGTTGAACCGCCAAAAGAAGAAGCTCTACAAGATGAAGATATCAAACGAAGAAAAAATAGCCTCATACTTTATGAGGGTGTCAGAAATAAGAGACCAACTCCAAGAGGCGGGAGAAATAATGTATGATCAGGAAATGACTACCATAATGCTCAATGCACTACCAGAGGAATGGGGCAACTTCACATCAAGCATCTATGGGAAGAAGGAAGCTACCCCATTCAATGAACTATGGTCATTGTGCAAAATCAAAGAAACCAGGCTGAAGGCAAAAATCGATGTAGGATCAAGCGAGCAAGCTCAAACATTTGCTACCATGGCTAGAAGAAAAGGGAAGTTTGGAAAGCTTGGTCCTTAGAAAAAAAAAAAAAAAGAACATGTCGAAGGTTCAATGTTATGGCTGTCCTGAATATGGGCACTACAAGAAAGATTGTCCAAATCTCAAGAAGGACAACAACAAAAGAGGAAGGGAATAAGCCCATATCACTGAAGAAGTGGAAGAAACTGAAAAGAATAAATTCAAGGTGGAAGTAAAAGAACTCTACTATAATTGAGATAGTCTTCCTCACATAGTTCTTTTCAAGTTTTTGTTTCAAGTTTTCTGTTGTAAAGTATAACTATCATGGTAAGAATCATTAGAAGCATGATAGGATGCATCATGTTAAGAGATGGCATCATAGAAGCATACGGTTGAAAGCAAGAGCTCGTGACATCATCAT
Organism: Pinus taeda; assembly: GCA_000404065.3. NCBI lineage: Eukaryota > Viridiplantae > Streptophyta > Pinopsida > Pinales > Pinaceae > Pinus > Pinus taeda. The sequence goes on from APFE030505110.1 coordinate 130,456, forward strand.
AAAGAAGCAAGGAAGATAGCTCAAATAGAAGCCTATGGCTGTCACCTATAGAAGGATATAGCTCTTGGTAACCTCATTAGAAGCATAAGTAGTACTTATGGGAAAAAGAAAGTCATATTTTATAGAGCTCGTTATACATCATTTAAAAGGAGCATTTGCAGGATGAGGATGATCAATATCCTCCGTTGGAATCTTCATTGGAAGGTTCACCTTCTGGAAGAAGCAAGTTTCTTGCTAGGAATTCCAACTTGTATGGGATTCATAGGATGATGGTATGATGTCAAAAGAAGTGAACAAGGGATTGAAGTTTTTTCAATCAAGGAAGTTGCAAAGGAAGTCTAGATGACCAAAAGAAAGAGATGAGTTATGTATGCTTGTACTTGATAAAATAGAGTCATGTCATATGGTTGCAGATATCATGAATGAGTGCTCTACCTCAAGAGCATGATCAAAAGAAAGGATCTCTTCCTGTGAAAGGATGCATGAAGGCATGGTTCAGACATTGACTAATGGACATAATATGTCCTCATATGAAATATGAGGTGGTTGACAAAGTCGAAGGAACTATGATTGGAAGTTCCTGGGAGGAAATGTGTGAATAAATAAAGGAAGAGACCATGAAAAATGCAACTATGGAGAAGGCAATCAACATCCAAGGACTAGAAGATTTGACTATGATATCTCCATGGGAAAGATATGAAGATCCTGATAAAATCTGAAAAAGAAAGAGACCCTTGACGTTGTATATCTTTTTGGAGATGTGCCAATATATATGCAGGATGTTGATGCAAACAAGGAGATGTCATGATGAAAGCCCTATTGACCACTACGTGTCAACTACCCATAGCAGTACACCCCCTTTTCTTCGCAAAAGGCGTAGCGCTTGATTGACGTGTCCGTGCCATTCGACAGTCATCGTCGTCTTGATCATATTATGTTGTAAACCCAGTCTGCATGTGTAAATTGTAAATAATCTTAGCAGAGCTGAGTCATGTATTTAAATTGCCTAGGTGGACCTAATTTTCTAGTGATAATCTACGTTCTGGAAGGTTTTTTGTCTCACCGATCCATGATCGGCAAAGTTTTCCTTCAGCCTAACCCCAAAGCTGGAATGAATTTTGTCATTAGAATCTTAGGGGAATCTAATGCGTTGATCACTAGATTATATGTCGCAAGAACTGTTCTATAGTCTAGCAAAAAGGAGTTCCCCTAGATGTAAAATGTAAAAGTCATGATGTAATTCTGAGGTTAGAAAAAGTTTAATCCCCTCAAAAGGTCCTAAGTCCTGATACAGGTATTTCCAAACAAGTTTCGCAGGATCATTAAAAATAAAAATGAAAAAAAAAAACCAATAAAAAAATAAAAGAATAAATAATTTAAAAAAATTAAAATAAATAAATAAATAATAAAATAAAATTTTAAAAAAATAATAAAAAAAATAAAATAGTAAAATAAAAAACTTAAAACATAATAAAATAATAATAGGTCAAATTTTTGAGTAAATAAATGCAGAATTTCAATTTTTTTAATCTAAAAATTCAACGGGTGAGATTAAAAGATGTTTTGATCCTCATCAACGGTCGAGATTGTTTTGACATGGATCACTCGAACTAGCTGTTGGGAATTTTTCCTTTAAATAGGGTGCTAGGGGTCATTTGAGATCATTCGATCTGTGAGTCTTGTGCTGAAGAAATCTCTCTTGTAAACTTTTTCTAGTGTTAATAAAGAAAGACTTTGGGGTTGAAATCTTGCTGGTGTTAGCTGTGAGCTGTTTTATTTTCTGCATATTTTTATTTTTCAACCATTAGTAATAGCTTGATGTAGAGTATTGTTGAACACAGGTATCTTGTTCACTTACTAGGGTTTGAATGGTAATAAGATTTCTGAAATAATGGCAGGTATCTCCATTGTATCTGGAATCTAGTATTGTTTTTTCCCTCTTTATTGATGGTTGAAGTGAGTTGTGCAGGATACCCTTATTGAGAAGATTAGTGGGCGTTTGGGGAAGTTCACGGCTGAACCAGCCAACTCCTGCAAGCATTCTCTTGCAGAGCCCAGCCAATTTCGATCCTGGGCTTATCATTCAAGTTTGTTTTATGAACGCATGAGAGATTTATGAAGTATTCCATAGTAAATCTGATATTCTAAAAATATTACTGTTGATTATTGACAAATCTGGCTATTTAAGAGTCGAAAAGTTGTAAATGTTGTAATTGTTTAGCTGATCTAGGGTTTTAGTTTCGTTTTCTGCACATTATTTTTGGGTGTTTTTCCATTACAGGTTGCAGGGTTTTCTGAAGATTTCCGAGGGTTTGATCAAAGTTATTTTGCTGCTTGGGGTTTATTTTTGTTACAAGAAAAATTCTTTTTTTTGGGCAGATTGGATTGCTGCCATACCTCAGCTCCCTGCATCCAATCTGCAAGCAGAAGCATCAGCTTTCCTCCACGCATTTTTTCTAGCTTTTCAATTCACCTGCATGCTGCCTTTCTGGCTTCTTCAAACGTTGCCAGTTACAGAACCGCATACCTAACCTCCATCTACCTGCGTCTTTTTCTATTCATCCTTCTGCAGACCTCCATTATCCTCTCGTGTGATCATTTCTCTGTCTGCTGCACACCGCTGTATCATTTTTTCTTTCTGTCGTGTCTTCCACGCAAGCTCAAATTGCAATCCCTGCAGTTAGTATCGCTGCCATCCTCACGAGCCTATGCTCAATCCCTAGCCGTTGCCCAAGCTCATCCATCGCTGCATCATTTGATCCGCAATCACTGTTTCCTCAACGCACAGCCTTCAATCTGCAAGATGCATCCCATCCCACGCTGCTACCACTCCAAAAGCTGAATTTACGCTGCTGCATTCCAGTTATATGCTCCACGCACCTACAAACAAGCATTCAGCTCTTCACCCATCCGTGTCCCTTCTGACTGCGTGCTGCTCGCTGCCGGATCTGCGTACTCCAGGCTCCTGAAAGCAATCCGCCGTCATTCCTACACTCTATCCGCACCAAGAACTTCTCCATTCCCACGCATTTACCTCACACACAACGCAGCTCCTCCCTTGGCATTCCATCCACCTGCAGCAATCAATTTTTCCTGCTTATCTTCTCTGAACCTGCGTGGTAAACAAAAAAAAATCGATTTTTTTTGGTACGGCTAAGCTTGTTTTTGATACGTATGGTGGCTTATTTCCGAGCTAGGGTTAGCGTGGTTTTGTTTTTATTATATGTGTTGATGCATACGTTTCTTAAGATTTTATGAACGCATTTTCACTTTAGCGTAGGTTCCATTTTCTATTTAGTTTGGATATAGTTTAGTTTTTTTATATCTATTCAATTTGTCTTTTTAGCTTTAATTTTAATATTTAGAATTTTCTGAAGTTTAGCTTTGTTCCGGATTTAAAGTAAATCAAGATCCTAAAAAGTTATAAAATATAAAAATTCTTAAAGTTCTAGCTTAGTTTAGAATTTTGGTTAGAGCTTAGTTTTAGATAGATTTTGGCTAGGTTTATATTTAGATCTTAGTTTAGTTTTATCTTAGTTTTAATTTTAAAAATTTCAAATCAAAAATATACTATATATATATATATTAATATAAAAAATAAATAAAAGTACCAAAAAAGTTCCTTCATGTTTTAGGATTTTAAATTTTAGTTTAACTTTTGATTATTTAGCTTAAGTTGTAGAGTTTATTAGCTTTGGGTCTAGTTATAGTTTAGTTTAGATTTATTTTCATTTATTCAGGTTTTGTTTTGACGTTTAGAATTTAAATAGAAGAGTTTAGTTTTTTTTATAAATTAAAATCAATATTAAAATATAAAAGATTAAAGATAAAAAATTTCTTTTTCTTTTTTAAGACTTTAGTTTTTAGATTTAGATTTAGGATTTAAGTTATTTTGTTTAGTTTTCATTTTAAAAAATAACAATAAAAAATCATAAAAATTATAAAATTATAAAAAGCTAAAGAGTTTCTTTTCTTTTAGTTTAAATTTTAATATTCAGATTTTTTATTTAAAGTTTCATTTAGTCTTTAGTTTTGTTTTATTTGAAAAATATAAAAATATTTTTGGAGATTTTTTGCTAGTTTGAGTCTTGGCTCAGGAATTTGTTATGTTTTATCTTTTGTGCTGAGGCTAAAATTGTGATGTGGGAATTAATATTTATCATTTTTAACATGCTTAAATGTTCATTTGAAGATTAACTACATGAATGTAATCTCTGGTTAGCATTTTACGTGGTTGTTTAAAGCACTTTATCTTTCGAAATTTTAATTGTTGGAGTATCATTAAGCCATTGAGCATTTATTGATTATCTCACTTTTGGTAAAAGTTAGACTTTGTGTGAGTTGTTTGATGGTAAACGATTGTTAATGAGTTCATATTTCTGCAGCATTCGATAAATAATTGTTTAATCATTTATTTCGTAAGGCACTGGTCTATTAACTTAATAAAATCAATTTAGTGCTTGTTTCTCCTCGTGTCTCCCAACCCAATTGGTCCCCAGTTGGTCATTCATTATCTCATAGGGTCTACCCCCCTTAGCCGCGAGAGACATGCTTAAACAGAGAGATCGAGGATCAGGGTGACAACCCTCGGTCTGAGCTTTGTCGTGACAATCTGTGCGACAACAAGACCATCACAAAGGTATTTTTGATTTAATGTGCATTTTCTATTTTGGAATAATATCTGGATGGGCTAATGCAGGACTACCAAAGGAAGAGTTGTAGATGACATCTACAACTGACACTCATGTGGTAGGATGAAAGGTCCTGAAGGAAACATGATGCGAAGAAGGTAGCAAGGCATGAAGGAAAGGCCAGATATGGACTAATGGATCACTTTCCAATGAAAGAAAGGATGACATGATTGACATGATTCATGAATGAAAGTGATGGATGGTCAATGCCCTATGAAGAAGTCCTAAAAAGATGAAGACTCCTTAATAAATAAAAAGAAGTTGATGACATCGAAAGGAGGATCTCTTCAAGTAGCTGGTTGCCCCATGATCTCCGCCTAAAGAGCTGCTGGAAGCAAGTCCCTGGTCAAGAGGAAGCTTGGTCAAGTCCCTAATTAAGAGGGAGCTTGGGTACATTCCTTTTATAGGAATGTGTACATTCCTTCACTGGAATGGGCATATCCTCCCTAACTGAGAGGGAGAGATAGACACATCATTCTTGTCTTCACCTGGGAAGATAGAATGGAGGATTGGGTAAGCATTTGGTATTCGATACTCTTTGAGGATGTGGTAGGGCATTCAAGATAATGGTAGTCGTAGAGGACCGATATTCTTTGAGGACTGGAAATCCAAGATAAGAATAGTCTTGGTGGAACATACTCTGAGAAAACCCAGGTGGGGTATGTTCAGAGAGAGACAATGATGAGGGTGTCTATAAATCATTAGTCTCGCCATCATTGTACTCTGATCTTGTGGAAAGATAGAGTTGTTAGTCAAGGCCTTGCTATGTGACATTGTTGGATAATATGATGTTATACAGATGGGTTACCAATCTGACTCTTCTTATGAGAATTCTTCAGATTGAGAATGCCCAAGTACCTTGTATGGATTATGAATACCTCCCTAGTTAAAAGGGAGTGTTAAAATATGTAACTATGTTCAGTCTTCATAATGGCATATGTAATCATGGTTTTATCTATTTAATGAAAAGAGAAAAATAAATTTATTATTTTTATTCTTGAGACATGGGTTTCATGGTCAAGGGAAACTTATTTTTAGGTCAAGCCTCCATTGAGTGCTTCTAGGTTTGTCATAAAGTCAATTGAATGATTGTCATGTATTGAATACCTATTTGGACATGTTACATATTGTAAAGAAAAATTTATTGAGTCAAAATAGAGTCAAAAGACCCTCCAAGACCTCATCATGGCACAAAGATCAAGTCGGCCTACATGAAGGGACAAGTCGACCTCAAGATAGTGTGAAAATTCAGTGATCTCGAATCCTACTGCAGTAGCTGATAATATTCTTCTATTTTTTAAATTACTTAAACGAATTATTTGTAGTTTTCTACGGCAAATATCAAAATACATACATTGTAGCCTTCACAAATACAATTATGTGGAAAATAAATACAAGGAAAATACTAGCACACATATAACCACAGTGACAGTGATTTTTGGACAATTGTCCCCGGAAAAACCCAATGTGGGAAAATCGATGCAGCAAATGAGGGCTTCTTTTATTAACCTTTAGCAATAATTTATTTACAAGACAAAATAGAGGAAGAGTCACTGAGAGAAATTTACTAGTGAATTTCTCACACGCTATAGCAATTTTCTGACCCTGAAGAGGACCTCCCGCCTCTTTCGCTGGCCCTTCTGCATTACTCTTTGTGCAATGATTGTGTAGGCCCTGCGTCAACCTTTCTGCTGCACTGACCTACATCCCTCCTCTGTGTTGCATCCTCCAGTTTGGTCCTGCACTCTCAAATTATGTTGATGCCCTCTCTCTCCCACCTGGAACTCACTCTCTAACTCGATTTTCTCTTGCGGAACTTGAGCCACTGAGAAAATTGATCTGCTTGAGCAGTTAAGTATCTACCTTAGTGCATTCTCCATCTACCCATCGACTTCTTCTTATAATATTCTGTTGGAGCACCAACGACCAAGATTAAAACATAATAGATGGCTAAGATTAACTAGAAGTCAGTGCATGTCTTCTTCTAGAAGATGCTAACCATGACTTAATTAATACCCTTTAATTAACTAAATTTCCTAAGTTTAGACTTAGGGAATCATTAAAAAAAGTTAATTATTTTAATTAAATCGTCTCTAGGTTGAATTTCCATAAATGATTTCTGGGTTTTGGAGAATACGTGTATTCTAGCCTCTCCACAAAATTTTGTAGCTAGAACACATATGATGCTACAAAAATCAACGGATAGCAATTCATACCCCTCACAAGCCTATAAATAAAAAGAAATTTGACCTCATTTGCACACTCACTCAAGCAAGTTCAATCTCCTCAAGATAGAAGCTGGAAAAGGACAGAATAAGAAGAAGATCAAGATTGAAGTTTTGGGCTTGTTATCGCTCAAACTAGCAGGGGACTTAAGGGGGATCCCTAAAGGGAAAATGTTAGGCCAAAGGCAACAAATGGAGATTTAGTCCACTGTCACCTCAGCTAAGGCTCACTTCTATTTACAGACTTTCACCGATGGGAGGAGACCCGATATATTATGGAGTCACGGATGAAGGATAAGACAATGAAATGATGTGGAGTGACCCAAACAATCCCTTTCTTGGAAGAGTTAGAAGGATAAGGCTTGCTTGCTTTCTAAGCAAAGTACAATGTCTTCTAGGGAAAGGAAAGGAGGATTCAAGGGTTAGGTTTATGGGATATGACTTATGAAGGAACTTCCCAATCCCTAAAATTCTTATTGTAATTTGTATCCTGGATGGTTCTTGATGAATTGTCTTTTAAGGAGGGACCACACGAGGCGAAGTGGACTCGGTCTAGGATAGAGGGAATGAGTATAGCAACCAATGATGTTCTTATCCTAGACAAGGTGGCGAAAAGGATCAAAGAAATAATTTTCACTTGAAGGCTAAGTTGTTTGAAATGCCAAAGCATTTCACAGTTTCCAAAACGGGTACGTTTAGAAATGTCACCTCCTAAAAATGGAAATGTCAGTTGGAACATCATATATGTATAGATCTATTAAAAAAAAGAAGTTATCAATAAGTGAATAACACATTATCTTGCAAGAAAAAGGGGAATAAGACGCATAGATGACAATTTATAAGGAAAACCAAGTATATATTAACTCTCATAGATTATTACATGATGGTCGAGCTTCGGTCAAGTTCCGGCGGAGTTTTGGAGTTTCGGGTACGGGTACGGCCCGAAATGCTGGGTTCCTAGAATTTTTGTGCAACATAGCTTGAAGGTGTTGATTTGATCCTATGAGGTACTAGCATTGGGGATGCTAAGGAAAAGTTTGATCTTGGAGCTAGGGCTTGGCTTTTCTCCTAACTCCACCGTTGGAATGGCTTTAAAATTGGATTTGACCTTGAGAAAACACCATTGCATGAGACCCTAGAAGATCGAACTTTTTGGAGGGCTAGCATGTTGGGAAATTGATGCCCTAGGTGCCCCAACTTGGCTAGACCTGGAAGATGCTGAAGGAATGTGATTTTTGGTGACCACCTTTTGGTAGATCAGTGCCTTAGTCTTTGGGAGAATGGAGTCTCTGATGAATATGAGTAGGATCTCTTGGTTACCAGTCAAGGAGGCCTCAAGACCACTTCGCTAGCCTTCTAGATCAAGGAGAAGCAATCTTACAACTTTTATATTTCAATGCACAAAAGGAATGGCTTATCAAGGTCAAATTCTTTGATAGAATTACCCCTAGAAGATTTCATTCATATTACATGGCCCATACATTGAGAGATGCTATAATAGAGACGAAATTCCACAATTTTAAGCAATAAATGCATACAGCAATTAGCCCTAGAACAACGAAAATCTCAATCCAATGTAATTACATGTAACAAAATATATCCAACCATTCACAATTGATAAGAGAGAAGCTCCAAGAGAAGATAGACCAATATCCACACATCAAAATTCATCCTCTAAAAAAAGTGCAAAAATCTCAAGAGAGAAAAAATCCAATCCAAAGTGATGATGAGCAAATGAGCTCATTTCACTTGTATTTATACACAAATTAGGAGTTCAAATTAACCTCCTTGGTCTACATAAGCCCCAAAAATAAAATAATGTTCTAATAATCCAACTTTTGGTGACAAGGCCACCAAACTAGCTCATAAATGAAAGAATAAGCCTCTCAAGAGGTCAAATAATAATCTATGCATGTCTTAGGGCCCTCTAAGAGCCCTAATGAGGTCCATGGGTGCCACAATGAAGAGTAGGACCCTCAAAAGCAGTGGACAAGTGGTTGGTCCCTTCTAATAACTTGTGGTGCTCCAAATGACATGTGGGGGCATACAAGTGTTCTCATTGGTCTCCAAACAAATCGAAGATGCATGTAGATTGCCTACAAGGGCTAGGATGATGATGTAGGTTATGCTACATCATCGTGCAAGTCTTGGATCATCTGCCAAGTGTACAATGCAAATTTGGGGCCAACCGAGCATGATGGATCGGGTGCATCTTCCTTGTTCAATAAGTGAACCATGAGCAATCTTTGAATGGTTGTGGGGATCCATGGAGTGTTGTCTGCTATTGTGGAGGCCCATGGCTCTCAACGCACACCCTACATGTGCCAATGTGGCCCTCTGGAGGATTAGGACCTTGTATAGGGAGACCAAACCCAAGATGGAGACCATCTGCAATCCTGCATAAGATCTAATGCGTCCCCTAGCCTTCCAGTACAACTAGTGTTGCATGAAATGTCCCCCCCCCCAAGGATCCAAACCAGGATCCGCGACCCGTACGGATCCGTGGGGGATCCGTTGTCGTATCTGCAGTTCGGAATTTCGGAACCGCAGATCGGGCTAGCGAAGACAGTTCCTGGAACTTTGAAACCATGCCAGCCTAATCCGCGATTCCAGATTTCTGAACCGTGGATCTGATGACGGATCCTCCTCGGATCAGGCATGGATCCCAAGAAGATCTGAAGGGAGATAAGCGGTTCTAGAGGGTTTCATAGGGTTCTAAATATTTTTTATTATTTTTTCTTTGACTTAAGTTGGGTTGGGGCTTCTCGGACACTCCCAACGTGCACCTTTGATGCTTCCTAGATGCTTCCTACATTCTCCTTTATTTTTCATTTTCATCCTTTCACTTAAATTCTTAACATTACCATGAAATGACTCAGGATGTTTGAGAGTGGTTCCAGCTTCATTGGACTTCATATGGAGAAAATAGAATTTCAAATCCTATTCAAAATTCAGCAAACTTAACAGTTTTCAGGAATTCAGGATCAATTGGATTGTGGCATTTCATTAGATTATATCAAGTATGAAGGTATCCAATTAGCATTTAATCAAGAGCACCAAGCCCTATATGTACCCTAGTGTTGGTGGTGTTAATTGTTGAACTCCTTTGTCACGCCCTTAGCAAAAATTACCTTTCAATCAAGTCAAAATCATTGATCAAGCATGTTAAGCTTTTTCTACCATATTTTAAGTCTTGGATTAGGTAGTTTGGTCAAAATTAGGCAATGTTGACTAATATCCCTAGACAATCGAGGTAGAGGCAAAGGCTAGACAAGAGGAGAAGAATCTAGATTCTAGATAGTTGATACATCTAAATGGTTGATGCTCAAATAATTAATCATTAATGTACAATGGATGCTATATCTATCTTGATTTATGTAAAAATATGCATGCTTCCTTATCTTCTACAACTAATTTGGTATTTTGGATGTTTTTTAATATAAATGCAAAAAAAAATAATAATAATAAAATTATATATATAGTAGACGCTTCGCTTCCCAGATTTTTGGGAAATGATGCTTCCGTGTCCACGCTTCCAAAAAACATCCTCGTTTCGTCCCCGCTTCATGCAACATTGAGTACAACAAGTCATTATATAAATCGAGTAAATGAGCTTACCAACCATGGACCACAAGTGGGGACTTCATAATGGCTTGCCCTTCTATAATGGGCTTCAGGATGTGTCAATGTCCTCCAACTCCAAATGGGGTTAACCAAGTATCATATTAGGTGGTTTCTACTTCTATAGGGGGTAATATGTTCAAGGTAAATCATTCAAAAGGTGGTGCCATGTGACAGATAGGTGAATGAAGTAGGGGGTGAGAAGGGGTAACCCTAGGCCACATGCTGGGGTATAAGGGAAGCGCACACTTGGGTTTATAATGTATAGGAGGGAGAAATCATGGTACATGAGGTGCCTCGACCTTGATTTTTCCACCCCTCTTCATATGCCTTTTGCCTTTTTATGATTTTATTTGATTAACTGCTCTGGGCTCGAGGGGTAAGAGCATGATACATAAGATATAGCAGTGAATACCTCCTTTTAAGGTAAGGCGGTTCATTTCCCACTAGGAGTTCCTATATGATGAAGGAGGCTCATAGAACTTGTAGGAACCAGGGTAATGACCATGGTGATGGGGTATAACTTATGTATTAGCTTTTGCCCATGTGCTAAATGTGTTTGTCCTGGCCATCTTTTGCATTTTGTGGTACATTTTCTTGTTGAATGTGGCCAAATGTGCTTTTATCTTTATTTTTAGCTGCATCAATCTCTAGGGCATCATTCCAAGCCTAACCCAAGGTGTGGGCAAGGGGAAAGGGTGACCTAACCCTATGTGGACTCAGTGGAGGAATGTGGACCCAGGCGGGAGAGATAATGAATGGAGTAATAATGAGTGGAAAGGGGGTCATATATGTGAATAAGGGAGTGAGACCACGCAACGAAAATCAGGGTTTCCCATGAAATACCATCCCTAAATCCAAATGGTCAGTAAAAGAAATCCCACGGGACTATAATCCAAGGTTAAAATCCAAAAGAGGTCTAGGTGACAAGAAAACATACCTAACCCATTCTTTCTTCTAAATCCCCCCATCAATCCATGCCCATAAGTGTCCATGAGAAGCAAACTACAATACTCAATTTCCAAATGACAAGGCATACCTTTAGGTTCGGGAGGCCCACCTTCAAACATATGATCATGGCAGATGGGTGAGGGAGCACATGGTTGGCTCAGGTGGTTGAGAAATGGCACAATGAGCTAGCTAGTGGCTGCAAGGGGCTGTTGGCTGCTGGTTGAGGACCATCTTGGAGATAAAAAAATTCTCCTAGGGATATCACCCACAAAATGGTTGGTAACATCTGGCTCCAACTAGGACGTGATCTCTCGAAGAAGTGGGCAACGCTACTTGAACAAGAGGTCACAAGAACTCCACCAATTTCTAGGTTATCGTAGACCTGTCACCTGTAGATATAATAAAAGGAAAAACACGGGGCAACATGCTTTCGCGGCATCTCCTGATCGCACATGCTAAATGTTAGGCCATTAAATCAACAAAAAATAAAATATGCAAAGATGCATCTATCTACCATGAGAAATATCATATGGCGTTAAGTCTAATGCAAAAATCATCATGCAATGCATCCTACTCTACTGTGCATATGATACAATGTCAAGTGCTAGGTATAATCGTAGACCCAATGCAACCAACATGTCAATTATTCAATACAAAAATGCATGCTTCCATGGTTATTTTTGTAATGGAATCGATAATATAAATGGGAATAATGATGCAAGGAGTTACGAGGGCGGGAGGTGGGAAAACAGGAGACCCTGTGATATAGAAAGAAACCCTAGAAAAAGGGGAAGACGTCAATAGAGAAGATTGAATTTGGTCTTCTAACAAGGAGATAGAAGTGTCAATGATCAAGTACATGAATCTTTGATGAAGAGTTATCTCAGGCCTATCACCCTCTAGGTAAGAAGCATTGAATGTCTCGAACATATTTAGGATGATATTATTTTGTTCATTGGGAAAATAGGAAATGGATTCATCATTGTATTTGGGGAAAAACCATGATTCTTGGTTCTTCATAGGGGAAAGTAGTTCTTCATCAAGGCTAAGGGAATGAACATCATCACAAACCTCTATTTCTAGGTCAGGGGAGGAACACTCAAACATGAAGAAAAATCCTTTATCAAGGGCATGGTCTAAGGAAGCATCTTCCTAAATTTCTTCTATATTAGAGTCACCAGAATTTCCTACAATCTTGGAAGACTCTTCTTTTATTGAATCATCTTGGAACATAAAGAAGAGACCTTTCTAATCACTAAGAAGGGCATCATAAGGACCAACACTGTTATTCAAAAGGGGCAAATCATTTTCTTCTTCCCTGAGCTCATTCTTATAGACTTGAGAACCATGGGGCCTTCATTTCTATAATCATACCCAATTCCCCAATCAACAACCCAAAAGTCACTCATAGATTCTTCGTTTATTTGATTATCATGATCTTCCTCGGAATCCTCCCATTCTTCACTATATGTCTAGTGTTGGTTATGATGCCATTCATTCTCTTCTTTAGATAGGGGGGGACTTTTCCTCCTTTATCCATTCTCGAAGAATGATCTCCAAAGTATTTACTACATGATTTTGATAAAATGCCTCAAGGAGAAGGTCATCGATAGGACTCTCTTTATATTCACTTGTCGTGTTACGGAGCCTTTCCAATTGCTCATAATAGTGGGAGAAAATCTCTTGGGATTTATCTGCAAGACTTTTCATATTCCATCATCCATTCTTGCAATATCTGAGGGCTCTCAGGGTTGAGATCTTCCTCATTATCCTTAGAGGACATGTTTTCCAATTCATGAGTCTCTCCTTTGGCACCATCATTAAAGTATGCATCAATAAGAGGCTCTTCCTCAAGTATAAAACCATATTCAATAACTTCTTCCTCTCGAAGGGCCATATCTAACATTTGGGATATGTCTTCATGAGATTGGAAACTCGGCCCTTCATGCAACAAGAAATGCGTAGTCAACATTGGAAGAGAAGGAATGCTTTTAGGCTTACATGACTCAAGCCAATCAGTGCTTGGGGCAATGGATAGGACAAACAATTCCATTCGGTCACAAGGTTGAGTTATTTTTTTCTTTGAAAGGTACCTTATGAACCTTACTACATGGTTGGGTACAGAATGGTGGATGCCCATCGAACATTGGCATATTCTTCATGGATTTCGATGAAGGATATCTTGGGGTCCCTGTCATGTCTATGGCGGGAATATATGTGGTCAACATGTTGTTGGGTCCTTAATGACATGGGAGTCGCCAGGGTGAATGAAATTTCCTTAACAAATGCTTGTTTCACCCTACAAGCATTGACTTTGAAGTTCAATGAAGAACTAGGGCTTCATTCTTCCAATGGAGTCGCCAGCAATGTTATGTCAGTATGTCGTATGGGGAACAAAACACACGTCTCGTGTCCCCGACAATGGCATCTAAATGTCACCACTCAAACAAGCAAGGAACCTATGGTGGATCCCTAAAAGGAAAATGTTAGGCCAAGGGCAACAAATGGAGACTTAGCCCACTGTCACCTCAGCTAAGGCTCCCTTATATTTACGGACTTTCACCGATGGGAGGAGACTAGGTATATTATGGAGTCATCGATGAAGGATAGTTCAATGAAATGATGTGGAGTGACCCAAACAATCCCTTACCCGGAAGAGTTAGAAGGATAAGGCTTGCTTGCTTTCTAAGAAAAGTACAATGCCTTATAGAGAAAGGAAAGGAGGATTCAAGGGTTAGGTTTATGGGATACGACTTACAAAAGAACTTCCCAAACCCTAAAATCCTTATTGTAATTGGTATCCTGGATGGTTCTTGAAGAATTATCTTTTCAAAGGAATGGGATCACACGAGGCCAAGTGGACCCGATCTAGGATAGGGGGAATGAGTATAGTATCCAATGGTGGTCTTACCCTGGAGAAGGTGGAGGAAAGGATCAAAGAAAGAGTTTTCATTTGAAAGTGTTGATTTTATCCTATGAGGTATTAGCCTTGGGGATGCTAAGGCAAAGTTTGATCTCGGAGCTAGGGCTCAACTCCACTGTCGGAATGGCTTTAAAATTGGAGGAGACCTTGAGGAAAAACCAATGTAGGAGACCTTGGAAGATCAAACTTTTTGGAGGGCTAGCGTGTCAGGAAATTGATGCCCTAGGTACCCCAACTTGGCTAGGCTTGGAAGAAGGTGAAGGAATGTGATTTTTGGTGACCACCTTTTGGTAGATTGGTGCCTTAGTCTTTGGGAGAGTGGAGTCTATGATGAATATGAGTAGGATTTCTTGGTACCCATGTTAAGGAGGCCTCAAGACCACTTTTCTAGCCTTCTAGGACAAGGAAAAGCAATCTTGCAACTTTTATACTTTGATGCACAAAGGGAATGGCTTATCAAGGTAAAATTCTTTGATAGAATTACCCCTAGGATATTTCGTTCATATTACATGGCCCATACTGTTGACACCTAATCCTCACGATTGGGTGAATTTATGTAAATAATTAAATTAGGAATGTGAACAGTCATCAGGAGATGAACTGAGCAGTCACACCCTTTTGTATATAACAATAACATACCTGATGGAATAAATTGAATCAGTTTTACTGCCTATTGGAGTTACTGCCTGGCCTGACATGGTATCAGAGCTAGCTCCTTGTTTTAGCTCTTATGCTCATGTAACTCCTTTGTCTTCCATATCCCCTCTGTCCATGCATCTACCTCTGCCATAACCCATCTGTCCATAACACTCCCTGGCGCACCAGCGCTGCCTTTGTCCTTACATAACGCTCTCTGACATAGTATCTGTCCATAACGCTGGTCTGACATAGTATCTGTCCATATTCCGAATTGCTGGCAGAATGGTCGTTGTAGTGGGTAATTGTTTCTGGAGCGTTTGACAGAGATTATTCACTTCCTTCACGAAGAATTCTGCAGGCTCAGTCACCTCAATCCTACCCCATCGATCAACAGCAAGTCGCATTGATCTAAAACTCAGTCATTTTATTCCAAAGAACTTGTCTGCGGATCGATCCCCATAGGTATCCCCATGGCGCCGTCTGTGGGAAATTAAACCGAGCCTGTGCGCACGAAACTCGTCATTGAGGACCGAGGAATCAGAGGAGTTGCTCTCGATTTCGACAAGGTCTATGGCGATGGTGGGTACTTCTCCCATTATCACCGTGCAAAGGGCGTTGGTGATGGAGGGGTCCGTGTTCCTCAGCTCGAACTTCATTGATTTGGTGCCTAGGACAAATTTGTGACTCAGATCTGGTACCAATGTCGAATTTCATTAAAGAGTCACAATCACCACCGTGTCATACCAGACTGTTCATGGGCTTAACTTGTGCATGTTACATTGTTTTGGTGCTGCATTGGCCATAAATTCGTGGGCAGCATTTAAAGGTCAGAACTAGTGGCTGCATTTTGGGACAGCGTGCTTTGCTTCACATATGGTGGAAATTTCTTTGGAAGGTTCCTCTTGTATCTCTTTTATGCAATTATTGAAGATTTATGTGGGGTAAATTATCATGTATTGTCTAATACGATCTTGATATGAGTTTATTAATGATGCTACAAATTTCTGAGTAAAAAAAAAAAAATTGTAGCAGAATATTTGGTGGAGGCAGAACATCCATAATGCGTTGAGCCCTTTTTTAAAAGAGGTCGTATACTGCATATACATTGAATGTTTTATTGGTAGCCGTATACATTTTGAAAGTCATTTTCTCTCAGTGTATTGAAGTTGTGATGACAGTGATTCAATGGGTACATGAAAACCTTATCTTAGAACTCTTAGTGGACAATAATACCCTTTGAGAATGCCCTTTTGAGTACTTTTTTACTGTATATTGGCAGAAGTATTCTTTTCTATCAGCAAAAGTTTTTTTTACAGAATGCATTCAATAATCTCCATGGTAGGAATAGTTCTCACTGGCAAGGAGAACTATCCTGAATGGTCCTGGATGATAAAACACACCCTCATCTTCAATGAGTTGTGGAAAGGAGTATGTGTCGGAGAAGGAGACAATGACCCAGTACAGCCTACCTCAAACAAAGAGCTCGTCATTTGAGAAAACAAGAATAGCAAAGCTTATGCATTAATCGCAGCATCTGTAAATGAAGAGGTGAGTCGTCATATTTCGTCATATTCAACTGCCTTTGAAGCCTTGCAAAAGCTGAAAGAACTCTATGACTCACATTCTGCACTTGAAGTTGTTCAACTCATGTTAAACTCTTCACTCTTGAACTGCAAAATAATGATCCTCTTGCTCTTGCATCTGAAGTAAAGTCTATAGTGCATGATATCAAATCTACTAAGGTTGAATTGGATATTCCTCTTATCGCTTTTCTCAAGGCACTTTATCTTACTTACTCCAATTATCTTGAGTCATTGCAAGCAAATGGAAATCTCAAAGATATAACCTTTGACTCTCTTGTGAAAAAGTTTGTTGAAAGAGAGAAAGCCTTTGGAAAGAAGACAACCCCTGAATCTTCTGAAGAGACTGTGTGGCTTGCTCATAAAGAAAAGCATTCTGCTCAAGATTCTACAAGAGGAAGAGGTGGACGAAGAGGAAGAGGAAGATATTTCAGAGGCAGGGGGGGCAGACATTCTCAAGGAGAAAAGAGGCAGATTTACATTGTATTCGCTGCAAAAGAAATGTATCACATGATGCCTCTACATGCAAGCTACCATGGGACAAAATTGAGCAGAGAAGAAACCAACAGAAAGGTAAAACTGATGATACAGACAAAGGTAAAGCACCTAAATCCGCTCACTATGTTGAGGCACAATGTAACATTGGAGTAAATGAAGATTTGTTTAATACTTCACTTGCTTCCTGGAAAAATGATTGGCTGCTTGATTCCGGAGCAACCTGTCACATGACTCATAGAAAAGATTTTTTTGAAGATTTCACTGGCAATGTTGATGGAGTAGTATACTTTGTAGATCAGTCAAAAATCAAGCCATTAGGGCTTGGCACAATCAGGCCTAAACTGCCTGGTCTCTCAGACTTTCTTCTTGATCATGTTTTATATCTCCCACAGCTCAAGAGAAACTTGTTGTCCTTGGTCCACATCCGCCAGCAAGGTCACTCCATTCATATGTTTGATGGCAAGCTTGAGGTAAGAAAAGCATCTGACCACTCGCTTGTCATGAGGGAAATAGAAGAAGAAAGGCTTCTCAAACTGCAAGGAACATCTGCTCATGCACAACATTTCTCATACAATTCTCATCATGAAGAAGGTACACTTCCATCAAGTTTATTATGGCATGCTAGATTTGGACATTTGAACTATGACAGTCTCCGCTTATTTAAGAAAAATGGTGTTGTTGGTTTGCCTACAATTCCTAGAAAACTTAAGCAATGTGATGCTTGCATTCTAGGAAAGCATAGCAAACAGTCTTTTCATGATTCACATTCAAGAGCACATAGGAAACTTGAACTCGTTCATTCAGATTTATGTGGTCTAATGCCTGTTTCCTCTACAAATGGAAATAAATATATCATGACATTTATTGATGATTACACCAGAATGTGTTGGGTTATTTATTGAAGAACAAATCTGATGCTTTTCAAACATTCAAGAATTTTCATAAATGGATTGAAAATGATGCACAATCTCATATTGGGTCTATTCGCAATGATAATGGAAAAGAATATACATCAAATGAATTTGAAAACTATCTTCGCCAACATGGGATCAAACATCAAACAACTGTGCCTTATAATCCCCAACAGAATGGTGTAGTTGAAAGAATGAATAGAACAATCTTGAATATGGTACAATCCACGCTTTTCTTCAAAAATGTAAAGATAATGTTTTGGGCTGATGTTGTTCTATGTGCTGCATAAATAAAGAATAGATGTCCATCTAATGCTATAAGAAACAAGACTCCTTATGAATTGTGGTATGGACATGTTCCTTCGATAAAACATCTCAGGATCTTTGTCCACCTGTTATGCTTGATACTAAAGGTACATAGAAACAAACTTGGTGCTAGAAGTCGTAAGTGTATCTTCCTGGGGTATTCAAACACCTCCAAAGCATACCGCCTCTATGATGAAGTAAATAAAAAGTTTGTTGTATCTAGAGATATAATTTTTCTTGAATCATCCAAATCTGACAATATTGTTGAGCGGCAACTTGATCGCTTGGATAGATTCGCAAAAACAAAATCATTTCAAGAATTTGATAATCAGATTCCACATCTTGAAGGGGGATTCCTATTCTAGATCAACATATGGAATCTTCTTCTGAAGAACACTCTCCCCCGCATGAAACTCCAACAACGGATGATGCTTTAAGTGATGTAATTGATAGAATTGGGAGACTCAATCTTGTTTCAGTCCCAACTCAATCAACAAAGCAGCTTGGACCATCTCAGAAAGGTCCACCAAAGTGGCTGACGAAGACACTTGAAAGTGTTCATCCTGATGAAATTGGAAAAATAGGAACCAGAAATTCAAACCAGCAAATTGGAGGTGATGTAGATGACTCTAATTCACTTGTTGATATGGATGTTTCTTATGATTGTGAATTGAACTTGTCTACAGATTTTGAACCAACTTCCTTTAAAGAAGTTGCTTCTCATGATGAAGAAAGAAGCAATGCAAAAGGAGTATGATACCCTCATAAAGAACGACACTTGGAAGCTGGTTGATCCTCCATTTGGAACAAAACCAATTGGCTACAAGTGGGTCTACAAGAACAAGTACAAAGCTGATGGCTCACTTGACAAGCACAAGCTAGCCTTGTGGCAAAAGGTTTTGCACAAAATGAAGGGATCGATTATGAGGAAACTTTTGCCCCCACAGCAAAATGGGCCACCATCCGAACACTCTTTGCACTAGCAGCTCAGAACAGTTGGAGAGTCCATCAAATGGATGTAAAAACTGCCTTCTTGAATGGAGATCTAAAAGAGAATGCTTTTATGCCCCAGCCTGAAGGATTTGCTGTGAAAGGACATGAACATAACGTATGCAAACTTGTGAAGTCCTTGTATGGCCTCAAACAAGCACCGCGAGCCTGGTATGAAAAACTAACTGAGCATCTTCTGAAACTCAATTTCAATCATTTTGATCTTGATGATGCAACTTTATTTGTCAAGAAAATTGGCAAAACAGTTGTATATCTTGTGGTATATGTAGATGATCTTTTAATGACAGGGAACAATGAAAGCTATATTGCATCCATAAAGAAAGAATTAGGAAAAATCTTTGAAATGACTGATTTGTGCTATGTTCATTACTATCTTGGCATTGAAGTAACCCAACATTCAAAATCCATATTTCTTTCTCAAAAGAAATACATTCGAGATTTGTTAAACAGATTTGGCATGACATAATGCAATCCTCTTTCTACTCCAATGGAACAAAACTTGAGGCTCACATCTATTGAAGGAAAGGAATTTGAGAATGCAACAAAGTACAGACACCTTATAGGAAGTCTCATCTATCTCACTACTACTAGACCAGACATTTCATTTGCGGTTGGAATCCTCTCCAGGTTTATGCAAAAGCCTTGTGAGGGACATTGGTCTGCTGCAAAAAGAGTTCTAAGGTACTTGAAGGGAACTCAAGACCTTGGAATCAAGTATACACAGGTAGACGACTTCAGCTTTATTGGATACTCTGATTCATACTTCGATGGAGACAAAGAAACTGGAGTATCTACTTCAGGATATGCTATGAGTCTTGGATCAGGAGCTGTCTCTTGGAGATCACGCAAACAATCAGTTCCAGCAGATTCCACAACAGAAGCAGAATACGTGGCAGCAGCTGAAGCAACGAAAGAAATTGTGTGGCTCAGAAAAATTCTTGAAGATTTGCAGGTGAAACAAGTACAATTAACTCCACTCATGATTGACAACACCTCTGCAATAAAGTTGGCCAAGAACCCAAAGTTCCATGATCGTACAAAGCACATCAATAATAAATATCATCTGATCCGACATCATGTTGACGCCAAAACAATCCATCTTCATCATTGTTCCACAAATGAGGAAATTACAAAAATCTTCACCAAAGCGCTTGGAAGAGAAAAGCTTGAAAGATTCAGAATGATGCTTGGACTCACCAACATCCCTTCAGATTAAGGGGGGGAATGTTGACACCTAATCCTCAGCGATTGGGAGAGGGACCCTAAGGAAAATGACCAAACAAGGTTTAAGATAAAATTTTGGATGGAAACAACCTATCTTTTAAGATTTGAAATAAGAAAGTACAGATCTGGAAAATATGGTTGAAAGCTCTACAAAAACTCAAACTTATTACTCGGCTAAACTCTTCCTTTAAAGGTGGAAGTGTACTAGAAGCCCTAAGGGGTTAAATTCCACTTTGAAAAGTGAAACAGAGTAGATCAAGGCCTAAGTGGGCTAAGACTGTGGTCAACCAACTAGAAGATAGCTCTCGGCAAAACCCAAAAACAGATCAAAAAAAATCCCATAAACCCTAAAATTGCAGGTATTGAACTACTTGTAGGCTTTAACCCCATACAGAAATTACTTGCATACGAATTCTAAAACACATAAAATAAACAATGCGAGAGCGTAACACATAAAACACATATACACATAATTTTCCCCTGGATCCCAAAACTGAGACCACCAGCTTGATTTTTCATTATGTTCCTTTCAATGTTACAAACCATCGCATCCAATACCATGGATCGAAAACCATCACGTACAAAAAACATGTGCAAAAATCATGCACAAAACCATAGGTGGGTCCGCCCAACCTAACATAGGTTCCAAAACCAAAATTTTATGGGGCGCTGCCCTGGACCCCATAAGGTGGGGTTACGAGTACACCTCAAACCCCATGTGACCCCCCCTCTAACCCCATGGTTAACTATATGGGCTAGTCGCGGAAAGAATATAACACAACCCAACATTCTCCCACTTGTTGTTTTCTTTCCACAGGGGTCCACAAGAGAGCTTAGTCATTTTTCCAACCATGAAATGCCCATTGTCTCTCTACACCAAGAGAACTTCTCAAAGCTCATAGATTTTGTCAATGCATTTGTAGTATTCTTCAAAGTGTCCTACTTCACCAGCAACATCTTTTTTTCTTCTATCATATCCCTCACAAAGTGATACTGAACATCAATTTTCTTTGTCTTTGAATGATATGCAGGGTTCTTTGCCAAGAAAATTGCACTTTGGCTGTCACAGTATATCCTTATAGCTTCATATCCTAACCCCATACTTGAACAAAATCTCTACAACCAAACTCCTTCCTTGCTTGCATGAGTGGCTGCCATGTATTCTGCGTCAGTAGTTGATAGTGCCACTACTGATTGTTTCTTACTCATCCAACTAACTGCACCTCCAAATAGGTTAAACACATACCCACTTGTTGATCTTCTCTAATCTAGGTCTCTAGCCCAGTCTGCATCAGCAAAGCCACGAATATCCAAAACTCTATCCAATCCTGGTCTTCCTTGGTAGCACAAACCATAATCACTAGTGCCAAAAAAATACTTGAAAAGCCACTTCACTGCTATCCAATGCTCCTTCCTTGGTTTTGACATAAGCCTGCTCAATACTCCCACTGCATGTATAATGTCTGGTCTAGTAGAGACCATTACATACATCAGGCTACCGACTGCACTTACACATGGAACACAGGACATGTCCTCTTCCTCTTGTTGTGTCTTGGCACACTGTTCAACAGATAACCTCATAGCTACAGGAATAGGAACCTTCATTGGTTTACTATCCTGCATATTAAACCTCTGTAGCATTGTCTCAACATACTTCCTATGGTTTAACTAGAGCTTCCTCTTTTCTTGATCTCTTTTAATTTCGATGCCCAAAATATATTTTGCAGCACCAAGATCTTTCATGTCAAATTTGGAGGACAATTGGGTCTTCAAATCATGGATAATTTCTTTGTCATTTCCAACCAGCAACATATCATCCACATATAAGACAAAATAAATAACACGATCACCAATTAATTTAAAATATACATAGTGATCTGGTTTGCTTCTGGTGAAGCCAAGTCCCGATATAAATGTATCAAATTTCTGATACCACATCCTTGCTGACTATTTTAACCCATACAGAGACTTCTTTAACTTGCATACTAGTTATTTCTTACCCTTCACCGCAAAGCCTTCAGGTTCCTTCATGTAGATCTCCTCTTCAAGATCCCCGTGAAGAAATGGTGTCTTCATATCCATCTGTTCTACCTCAAAGTCAAAAGCAGTAGTACTAGATAAAAGTAATCTAATAGAATTTACCTTGGCAACAGGAGAAAAAATATCACCAAAATCAATTCTTGACACCTGAGAATAACCTTTTGCTACCAACTGAGCTTTGTATTTCTCCAGTTTTCCTTCTACATTTGTCCTCTTCTTGAACACCCATTTGCTACCAATGGGTTTCCTTCTAGCTAGCAACTCCACTAGATCCCAAGCCTCATTTTTGTGCAAAGATTCCATTTCATTAGCCATGGCCTCTTTCCAGAGTTTTCCATCCTCTGAATCTACTACTTCATTCACAGTTTTGGGATCATCATCTGTAATAGATAAAGCAAAATTTGAATAGAAAGCAGATGGACTATACCTTTCTCGCTACCTTCTTTCTCAAATTGATATTCTCATAGCCGAAGTTTGTGGCTCTTCATCTTCTAATTCCTCCTCTGCTGTAGAGTTTGATTCCTCCTCCTTTAGCTCAAACTCTATCTTCTCAAGTTCCTTTCGTTGGACTTCATGTTTAATAACATCTCTCACCTCTCTGAACACCACATCTCGGCTATACACAACCTTCCTTGTTACTAGGTTCCAAAGCTTATAGCCCTTTAAACCATCCTGACACTCAATAAAGATGCACTTTTTAGATTTACTATCCAACTTGGTTCATTTCTCCTTTCGAACATGTACATATGCATCACATCCAAATACCCTCAGATGTGAAAGAGAGGGTTTCTTACCAGTCCATACCTCTTATGGA